>JABAJS010007709.1:3585-34028 GCA_018221635.1 Tephrocybe sp. 10521TJB
AAGCCGCTGCACTGCACCTTCGTTCGACACCAAGGCACATCTCGAAGATGCTGGAGAGGCCTTCGATACCGAAGAATTTGAGCTTGAGCCAGCACAGCCAACCACTTCAGCCGCCCTGAGCCCTCAAGGTAACTCGGCATCCATGTCGTCGCTTGTGACCACGAATGGCTTGGATGTTCTAACGAATCATCCTTATATCGTCACACGGTATGGCATTCGAACTTCAGGTCAACGAGACGTTCATGTAACCAACATCTTCTAGGACGCAGATCCGAGTCCTGGACGAAACTCGCCTCTTTGATCGCACCGCCTTCCTCAAAGCTCACCAGAACCTAAAAAGCACCTCGGTACGATCAAACTCTTCTTTAGAGTCCTCGATTGTCTTTTGACATGAGGATGATGAAGTGCGGACAAGATGTTTTGACTGAACCAAACCAATACTTTTGCAAACGCACATATCGTCAGAATGGTAACTGGGAGACGTTGCTCCAACTGCGCGTTCCGGATAAATCTACAGCAAAATCGCACAGAGAATGGGCTTACGCTCCCTTCTTTTATCCATCAAGATTTGGACTTGGCCAAAAGGTTAACTTTTTTTTCGAGTCTAGTTCAAATTCGATACTCACGCACTTCTCTGAATAGGATCTCTTGCCCCTACCAGTTCAACGGGAAAATTGTTCAGACACAGGAGCAGCTGGAAACCCTGCAGAAGGTATCTTTATAGTCTTGCGGATTGCAGACAGATCTCATGTTAGACAATAGAACCCACGACGATTGATGTCACCTGGAAGGTTTCATACATCGGACGCACACCTGCAAAGATGGCTGCCGTTGACATGTTCGATTCGTACAGGTGGTACCCCTTCAATACTACGGACGACGCCATGATATTTGAGCACGACAATGCTGAAATGGCTCGTGAGTCTGTTCTTCTCGCTGTGATCGTAATTCGTCTAATTCATACAATAGATGGCCTTATAAATCACAGATACAGTGAAAACGCACACCCGAGGCGACGTTGGTTCCTCCTTGCGCTTGTGTATGTGTACCGTACCTTTCTGTACCTCCTTGTTCTTATCATCGTCAAGGGCTGTACTTTACATGGCCACTATTTGCCTAGATGTCCGGTACTGGTTCAGCCGGTCATCGACCGTCTCTCTCAGTGTACCTGGAACGACCCTTATCGCTGCAGCCAACATCCTCAACCAGTTGGACTTCATTATTGCTCGTGGGATTGCCGAAAAAACCCCATTCCTAGGATGGGTGTCGTCTCTCTCCTTCTCAACAGTCTCATCTCTCGCCTTGCCGTTGACTCAAATCAAAGCGGTATACCGACTGGAGTATGACTGGTCTGGTGGACTGATTCCAACCGTGCATCAAGCCCCCGCAACTCATTCGGAACGGGCTAATGAGCGTTTGGAGGCTCGGACGAGTCAGCAACAAAAAATTGCAGTGAGATCTTATTTTATCATCGTGCCAATCTTAGATGGGGCCGCTGAGAATTCTTGCAGCTCTTCGTCTGTGCTCTCGCAGTTTACTACTTTATCCCGCTACAGAAAACTGCGGTCATCCCCGCAATAACGACAAGGCCTGAGCCAGTTGACAAGATAGTCGGTTTTTTACCGACCTGCATCCTGTACGCTATGGATCTTGTTGGCATAGTCCTGCAAATCGTTCTCAACTTCCAATCACGCTCATTTGGCGGGAAGTCTCGTGTTTCTGCTGTGTTAACGCTCGTTCTGCGTCTCGCTGAGTTGGCACGGTTTGTACCAGCGCTGGTGGGGAGGTTTGCCATTAGAGATGCATTGCATGTTCAGAATATCGTAGAGACAGTGATAGCTCTCGTGATAGCGTGGCAGGCCTTGATGCTGCCAAGTCCACGAGACGCGCCAGACGATGATCACATTGAATAAAGAAAGCATTTTTTCAAATCCTTGCCGCGGTAATTCACACTGCGCAGCGTTCGTCAGAGAACAGACTTCAAAGGTAGCACCTATAGTTAGACAATACAATCCTTCGAGACAGCCCTGCGCCACATCACCTGGGCCCTTGCCCCTTGGAGCATACGGGTTGAAATCATTGAGACGGGCTTTTAGGAGGGGTAGGGGCGAGTAGTTGTGCTGTATTTTTATTCAACTGTTTGAGGGTCGCGTACGCACGAGTGGCAGACATCAGGCACAACTGGGAAAGTAGTTAGTCCGCTTTGCTACTCAGAACTCAATCATCTCAGACTTCTGATTATGATGAAAAATTAAGTAGTAATTAATTATAAGTAGTAGTACGGTATACGAGCTGTGGAGTAATGACAGTGGTATGTTTATGCGATACGCAGCAAAGGAGAGTAAAGCGGCATAGCAGTCGCAAAGGGTGTCAAGGGGGCGAGCATTGTCCTTATATTTTAGTCCAGCTGTCAAATTTTAGCCACAAATATTAGGATACTTGAGATCCGTTGGGTCCTGAGGGATCCATCCATTTAACAAACCGGCCTGGTACGACCACTCATCGGCATTTTCGGCCTTCCAAGCCCACTGCATCCAACCTTCAGTCGTTTCATAAGTTATGACTTGTGCTTCCCAGTACTGCCTCAAGAAAGTCTTGTAATCATCGCTGAAGGTCGCCGCACTCCCTGTCAGACCCTGACAACTGCCAACGCGGGTCGATCCTGGATAGGACCCATCATAACGAGACCCGACACCGCGGCCATTGAGATACTTTGCACAATCTGTTGAAGCGGGCGTCCACTCTCCGACAATAAGAGGCAATTGGGAAGTAGACAGCGTTGAGCTTTCAGAGCAAGCCTCAGATATGTGTTTGGAGTAGCTTTCTTGGTCTTGCTGTTAAAGATGACGAGTTAATTATTGAATGCAGTGGCAAGCAAGGGATAACTGACTGCAACTGTGAACATCTGGTAGATGTGAGTGTCCATGATAACATTCGTAAACTGAGGTGATGGCATAAAATTATCCCAAGACTCAAAGGTCTGGAACGCATCGGAGAGAACGACAGTCGTACTACTTTCCTGGGAGGTGCCGTATGGTAGGCTGCAATATTCAAGTTGTTAGTAAGTACCACTGGAGCTAGGAATAAGATTGTCTCACCGGATGTTGTTATAACTGTCATCGTAGTACTGCGAAACGGACTCAATACTTCGATATTCACGACTCTAAAGTTAACCTACTTGTTTTGTGACATCTAACATCTGGCTACCCAAATATCCGGCCGGTCTAATCCGTCAAGTTAGTATCTACCAGACAGCCGAAACGTATAAACATACTCATTAATGGGAGCGATGGCCGTAACAATAGAGGAGTCTTTGAAGGCGTCGGCCATCTGCTTGATGATTGCATTGCTTCGATCGATGTTCGATTGTGATTTATACCATGATCTGTGTCGTTTGCTTCAGCGAGCGAATAAGATAGAAATAACAATCGATAGCACGCACGGATCTGTTGTCCTTTGACCAGAATTATCAAACCTAAAGTACCCCCATGTCAGAATTATAGTAATAACGAAAAATATATTGAACGAACCCATTTTGACTCCCAGGAACGCCTGTAATTAGTAGGCTTAGGCAGTAACTTGATATCGTCTATAATAGACATACCATGCAAATCGAGCACAATCTTGAGCCCATTGTTCTGAGCCCATTGCACCGCCAATGTAACATATGGAAGTTGTCCTTGAATAAATGGCTCGCCACCGGAAACGTCATATGCCCAGTAACCAATTGGAAGGCGAACGTGAGTCAGTCTATAGATAGGGAGAATGTTCAGCTAAGTACAAGGAATAACAAGAAAATCAATACCCAGCAGCTGCAATGGCAATAAAGTCTGCCTCCGTAATCCACGTGTCCCAGTGATTCTTGAGAGTAGCAAGAGCCACGTCAGGGTCTTGGTACTGGCCAAATGTGTATTCGTCGACGATGCGTGAATCATTGGTGTTGTCGAATAACGAAGGGGTAATCCATGGCTAGTAAAGTCGGGGTTGGAAGATGTCGAAGAGACTAGAAAATGGAGAGGTACCTCGAGGACAAGCCAGCCACCGAGGTTCACACCCCGGATCTTTGGGCTCGAAGAGACATAGCTAGATCGAGGAGGAATAACAGCAGCGAGAGAAGCAGAAACGACAGACAGGCCGATGAGGGCAACGGCTCGGAGAGAGAACATGATCAGACCAAGGAAAGACCGGGGGTGAGGGGTTGGTTGAAGCACACATCTCTCCTATGTTCGTTTTTATATATAACCAGTATAGGTTAATCCAGGGTTAATCAATCTGCAAGTCATACCTTACACCGAGGCGAACAAGATACATATATGAGGGAATGTCGAAGAGGGCCAACCCTTGGTTTACTAGTGAACAATTATTCGCTTCGGCAGATCATTCTAGCAGTGTATGCGCCGCATTCCCAAAGTAAGAGAAGAAGTAAGAAGACATATCTTGAAACATGCCTACAAGCGGGCATAGTTTAACATTGGGTAGGACCTGGGTATAATGAATGCCTGTGCGCTACGTGAGACAAATTTAGTTAGTCGCGCTGGTGAAAATTTTGCACAGCCACCGGTGCATGCGCATGCTGCCGTCCAACTAAATTCAATTCCTAAATTTTCAAAGAGTTCATGGCGTATTATTTAATTGGTATATAACAAACTATAGAGCTACACAAGCCATGGGGGGTAACGACAGTGGCACGCTTTGTATGTACGTAGAAAGGAGAGTAAAGCAACGTCAATTCGGAGTGAATGGGTACTCATCTGTTCCTTCAGTTGTCACAAATATCGGGATACTTCAAATCCGTCGGGTCCTGGGGGATCCATCCATAATCTAACCCAGCCTGGTATGACCACTCTTCCGCCATCTCGGTCTTCCAAGCCCACTGCATCCATCCATGTCCAGCCTTCTCATAAGTGATAACCTGAGCTTCCCAATATTGCCTCAAGAAAGTCTTGTAGTCCTCGCTGAAGGCTGAGCCGTACCCGGTCAGACCCGCGCAACTCCCGACAGCGGGCGATGAGTTGTTGTAGGTACCATCATAGCGTGAGCCGATCCCGCGCCCATTGAGGTATTTGGCGCAGTCTGTGGCGGCAGGTGTCCATTCTCCGACTATGATGGGCAGTGTGGAGGTGGAAAGAGTGGTGGCTTGGGAACAGGCGGCTGAGATGTGCTGGGCGTCGCTTCGTTGATTTTCCTGTTAGAGATGAATGAATTACATTAAAACGAAACGAGTAGTTGAGTGGCTGACTGCAACGGAGAACATCTGGTAGATGTGGATGTCCATGATGACGTTTGTATACTGAGGTGACGGCATAAAGTTTTTCCAATAGTCGAGACTCTGGAATGCATTGGAGATGACAACACTTGTATCGCTCTGTTGGGAGGTACCATATGGATTTCTGTATGACCCGAGTGGTCAGAACTAAAGGCTCGTCGCTATAAAACGAGAGTCAACTCACCGGATGGTAGTATAGCTGTCATAATAATACTGAGGAACTTCAACATTCCGCGCGTCGCTCTACTAGTAAGCGTTGGATAACGTACCTGTTTCGTGACATTTAACATCTGAGCACCCAGAGAACCCTTCGGCCTAATCAAATACACGTCAATTTATGTACCACCACCAAGCTCAAGAAAAGCACGACATACTCGTTGATAGGAGCGATAGCCGCGACAGTGGGTTCGTTTTTGAATGCATCGGTGATCGTCTTGATGATGGCATTGGTTCGATCGATGTTCGACTGTACTTTGTACCATGATCTATGAATCCATTCAAATCCTCTTCAGCAGACCAATCATTAGAGATTAACATGAAGCCACCCACGGATTCCTCGTTTTCTGGCCAGAGTTATCAAATCTAAATAATGTCAGAATTATAGTATAAGAGTACGAGAAACTAGATTGGCGAACCCATTCTGACTCCCAGGAAGACCTGTGAATAAAAGACGAGTTCAAACACCTTGCCACCTCTACATGATGACAGACGCACCATGCAAGTCAATGATAACCTTAAGTCCATGAGCTTTTGCCCACTGCACCGCCTGCGAAACATACGGGATTTGTCCCTGAATATACGGTTCGCCAGCAGAGACATCATAGGCCCAATAACCAACCGGCAAGCGGACGTGAGTCAGGCTACATTCAGATAAATACGACGAAGAAAGGAAAAAAGGGAATTCACACTAACCCTGCATTTGCAATATCAATGAAATCTTGCTCCGTAATCCATGTATCCCAATGATTCTTAAGTGAAGCAAGTGCCGTCGAGGTATTTTGGTACTGCCCAAAGGTATATTCGTCGATGATACGGGAATCATTGGTAACATCGAATAACGAGGGCGTGATCCATGGCTTCGGAATCGCGTGTTCAGTTAGAAAGAAACAACGAAAAGTGAGATGAGCACTGACCTCGAGGACAAGCCATCCACCAAGGTTTACGCCTCGGATTTTTGGAGAACTGGAATCGGAGGCGGAGCGAGGAGGAAGGGGGATTACAGCGGCGCGCGAGAATGAAGCAGAAAAGACAGACAGGCCGAAAAGAGCGACGACGCGGAGACTGGGAGAGAACATGACCGCTGGCAAGAGAACCTAGAGAAAGGAAGGTGTAGTTGGACCTCCCGACTGTTGCCATTTTTTGTACGTGATGAATGGGTGTAGGTAATCAATCACATTATGCACGATGAGGCGAACAAGAGGCCTTCGGCGTCAACTCTTTCTTCGCGGCATGCCACGTTTGCCCGCTTGAAGACCTGAAAAGACATCACAAGAGGGAGACGCATCGATAATGAAGTGCATCCAGCTTGGTACAAACAGAGAATTTATGTCCATTGCATCGTAGAGAGGGTCTAGGGCTAAGCGATCTATTTACTAGTTCGAATTCTTTCACGTGTAACGTAATAAGATTAGATCCACTCCGCACTTGCAGGGATCCGGGGAATTCAATGGAGAAACTTGACAGACAAAAGGCCACTTAGTATTCAATTATACAAACTCACCTGATACCGAGGAGACCAACCTCGACCAGCCACTGCATCACCACGTATTCCGGAAGGTATTTAGAGCCAAAAGTAAAATAAAACAAACTGGATTTACGGTTAGACCACTCCTGCCAGTGAGTACGTAGGTTGTATCATAAAATGACATTTATGCGCGAGTGGTTCATCACTGGAGCCTATATCGATGGCCGGAGTGAGGGCAAGTTTTGAATGTTGCGCACAGCCACCGGCGTCTATGCGGCGTGGCGCCTCGCTCAGAGAGAAAATCCACCAACTTGATGCACTCGGCTTTTAAATCGCAGGCATCCTCAATTTTAAAAGTTTGCGGTAATTTATTTAATTACAAGCAATGTCGTAAGGACAGCGTATGTTTGATATATTATTTTCAAGTCCATGCACAATTAAAGTCAAGAGAGGTTTGCAAAAAAAAAAAAATGTCCAAAAAAAAACTATCCGCAAATATTCGGGTACTTCAAATCCGTCGGATCCTGGGGTATCCATCCATAAATCAGCCCAGCCTGATACGACCACTCCTCCGCCAGCTCCGTCTTCCAAGTCCACTGCATCCACCCCCGTCCCGCCTTCTCATATGTGATCACCTGCGCCTCCCAGTACTGCCTCAGAAACGTCTTGTAATCACTACTGAACGCCGACCCGAACCCCGTCAGGCCCGCACAGCTGCCGATGCGGTGGGTGCCCGGATATGTTCCGTCATAGCGCGAGCCGACACCGCGTCCGTTGAGGTATTTGGCGCAGTCCGTGGCGGCGGGCGTCCATTCGCCGACTAGGATGGGGAGCGTGGAGGCGGAGAGGGTGGAGGCTTCGGAGCAGGCGGCTGAGATGTGTTGGGAGTGGGTGAATTGGTTTTGCTGTTGAGTGATTGTGTGGTTACAATTTTTGGTTCTGGAATCGTAGAAGAAGATAAGGAACGGGACTTACTTGGACTGAGAACATCTGGTAAATGTGTGTGTCTAGGAGGACATTCGTGAATTTGGACGATGGCATGAAGCCTCTCCAATAGCCCAGGCCTTGGAACGCATCGGAGATGATGACAGTCTTATCGTCATCTTGTCTGGATGAGGTCGTTAGATCTGAGGCCTTGTGCAGAGTAACCGTGCCTCACCGGATGGTCCCATAACTGTCATAATAATACTACAATTCACCGAGGTCAGCATAATCATCACAATCCTTCAAGCCACACCATAAACCAAAACACACCTGTTTCGTGATGTCCAACATCCTCCCACCCAGGGATCCCAATGGCCTATAACCCCCCAAGCGAGTCAGCACATCCACACCATATGTCATCTGAGAAAACATACTCATTAACAACACCAATAGCCACAACAGCGGGATTGTTCTTGAATCTATCAGTGATCTGCTTGATAACAGCAACCGTCCGATCGACGTTCGACGAGGATTTATACCACGATCTGTGTATCATTCAAGTTCTCTAAAAAAAAAAAAACGAGTCAAAGCACGTAAAAGCACGCACGGATCGTTTGTCTTATGCCCAGAATTATCAAACCTACTCCGAAAATCCAACAATCAACAATCAACAAAACTCAAAATCCAAAGTGTCGAAGCGCAACCCACCCATTCTGACTCCCAGGAACACCTTCAAGTCACTACCCATTCAGCTATGATCATATCCCAGCCGGGGCCCCCACCGGACGTACCATGCAAATCAATAACAACCCCCAACCCATGATCCCCCGCCCACCCCACCGCCTTGACAAGATACGGCAGCTGGCCCTGGATATACGGCTCCCCCTCCGAGACGTCGAACGCCCAATACCCAATCGGGAGCCGGACGTGTGTCAGCCTTCATGGGATCGAGTCAGCCCAGTACCCTCCTCGAGTCGAACGAACGAAGGAAGGAAGAGAGCAAAGACATACCCAGCCCCAGCGATATCCCCAAAATCCCCCTCCGTAATCCACGTATCCCAATGCTTCTGCAACGCACCCAGCGCCTTCGCGCGCGGCTGGTACGCCCCGAACGTCCACTCGTCAACGATGCGCGCGTCCCCCGTGCCGTCGAAGAGCGAGGGGGTTATCCATGGCTGTCGCGGTAGGGTGAGAATGAGAATTAGATTCGAATTTCTGTAATAGAAGTGGGGGGGGGGGACCAACCTCAAGAACGAGCCACCCCCCGAGGTTGACGCCCCTAATCTTCGACGGGGCGCGCGGGCTCAGGTTCGGGTTCGTAGTGTTAGTGTTCACCCCCACGGCGTAAACCTGTACGACGCCTCCAAGAAGCGCGAGAGCCCCAAGTCGAGGAGCGAACAGCCGCATTCCCGTAACTTCTTTAGTGCAGGAAGGAAGGGAAGGAAAGGAAAGGAAAGGGAGGCGGACTTGCAGCGCCGCGCCGAGTTTTATAGGCTTCGGTTTCGGTACTAGGCGGGTGACAGTGGAGTCGGACAGTTGTGCTGTTTAATGTTTAATTAGGATTAGGAGGTTTGGGCTTGCGGGCAGCCATAGCCGTTGTACGCTTACTGACTGACACTTGCACTTACACTTCGAGTCCCGAGTGCGAATGAGCGGGTGTGGAGGGAGGGGGTTGGTTATGCCTGCCAGGAGAGAGAATTTAAAGGAAGGGGCATGGCGATTAAGTTTACACGCGCCTTCGGAACCATGCGCGCACATGCTTGGTGCGCTTGGCCAGGGCTCTTCTGATCAGGATTCTCGACACAAACAAGGAATCTAAAGTTTAGTAAAAAGTTAATATTCACATCGGTTAATACGCCACCGTCCAAAGGTCATTCCGACTGTCATAATAACACATTACATACATTTAAATCAGCCTCTTTTCATAACACAACCCAGACTCACTCACCTTTCCTTCCAACCCACCACTCAAGCGGGGGGTAAAAGGGGGAAAAAAAAACACTAAATTCAAACAGATGCGTACATTGAGTAGGTAAGGTAAGGGTAGGTTATCAAAGAAAGAAAGGAAGGAAAGGAAAGGAACGAGTCAAAGTCATAAAAAATCCAGAAAAAAAAGCATCATGAACAGAAAACAGGACATTGCAAAGAAAACCAAAAACACCATCACCCCCACCTAAATATCAAAAAACGGCCTCTCCCCACCCCCCTGTCCCTGCCCCTGCCCCTGCGCAAACGGATTCCCCTTCCCAATCACCCCCCTTCCCGCCTCCGTATGCCCATACCTCAACGCCCCTACATTCCCAAACGTATCCTGCCCATCATCCCTATTCGCAAACAAGCTCGCCAGCTGCTCGTTCTCCTGCGGCTTCTGCTTCACCTGGAACGGCTTTTGCTGCTGGTACGGGTTGGTTGAGGAGGGGTTCGGGGAGGGGTTGGGGGAGGAGGAGAGGGAGGAGAGGTTGGAGGGGGAGTGGGTTGTGTATGTGCCTTGGAGGTTGAATGAGGGGGGTTGTTGGGGGAGGGGAGGGGAGAGGGTGGAGGGAGAGGGGGAGGGGGCGAAGGGGTTGTTGGATCTGGGGTGGGGTTAGTAAGTAGATGAGAAGGGAGAGGAGGGGGAGACGTACCCGAACCCGGTTGGCTGAGCTGTGAGATGTGCGCTCGCGAATAAGTTATTCTGCTGCTGCTGCTGTTGTTGCTGTTGCATCTGGATCAACTGCTGCTGCCTCATCCACTCTTCCTGCTGCTGCTGCTGCTGTTGAGCCTGTTGTTGGCGCATCCACTCTTCCTGCTGTTGTTGCTGTTGCTGTTGTTGGAACATCGCCTGTTGTTGGCGGACGTACTCCTCCTGTTCGGCCTGTTGTTGGTACGGGTTGAACGACGTGAACTGGGGCTGGACGGTGAATTGGGGTTGCAAGGACGTGAATTGGGGTTGGAGCCCCGTGGCGTAGGGCGTGGGGTCGCTGAAGGGGAAAGAGGTCGTCGGGGGTGGGCTGTGCAGTTAGGTTAGATTAGATTGGAGTAGAGAGGGAGCAAGGGGTACATACAGCTGATTAGTATCATCAAACAACGCAGACGCATTCGAGTCCTCAACCTGATTCTTCCTATTCTTCTCCTCCTCCTCGCTGAGCCTAATCGCGCGCTGGAGATCACGGTCCTCCGCGGATATCTGCTCAGCAGCAAGCGTGCGCTTACTCTCCTCTATCGCCTTCTTCAACTCATCCTCGTCCCTATTCGGGCGCTTCCCCGCTAGCGGGCCAGTAGGCACGCCCCTCCTTCTCCGGTTCTCCGGATCCCCGCCGCCGCCGTTGCGCAGGTCAAACTCATCGCCGTCGTCCGGTTCGCCAGCGCCGCCGCGGATCATCCTATCACGCATGGAGGCGCGGGCGCGGCGCTCCTCGCGGAGGCGAGACTCGTCCATGAGGAGGTTGGTGATATCTTTGGCTTTCTGGCGGACGTTGCCGCCTTGGTCTTTGCCGTCCTCGTCGATGTATTGGAACTCTTTGAGGGTTTTGATGATGTAGGCATTGTCACGAAAGTAGATGACGACGTTTTCGGAGCCTTGGTGGAGGCAGTAGTCGAGGACTGTTAGGCTCTGGATGGGGGGGTTAGAGGGAGGTGGGGTGACAAGACAACGAGAGGTACCTTGAAGACGTGGCGCCAGTTCTTGCCCTTGTCGTTGAGGCGTTTATCTAGCATCTCCATGATCTCTACGAAATCACCCCTAGGAAGAGATCAGGGAGAGCAGAAGAGTAGATGGGGAAGAACGGACTGGTTATAAGTCATTTGTGCGATTTCGTTCATCTGAGTGCCAGAGGGGCCCCAGGGATCGTTGGAGGTTGCATCGCGGACCTTTGCCTGAGTATCAGAGTAGCCTTTGGTGTAGTTCTTTGTGACGCGAAGGGCTGCCTTGCCAAAGTGCTGCATGTCTGCGGATGAGTTCGCGATGCCAAGAGAGATGTGGAATCATTCCGAGTGATCGTGATATTATGTAAGGTGATGATATTGGGGAAGCCTGTGTGGCCACTTTATCACAACACCGATGGTGAAGCGGTTATCATGCTTGCCTTCCATTAAATGTTAGCAAGCGGCAGGGGTTCGACTCCCCTTCGGTGTATTTTTGTTTTCCTTTGACATGAGGACGTCATTCTCTCTCTTCCTCCCACCATGGGCCGACCTCTCAAACGCAGAAAACTCGCCTCCCCAGCGCCACAAAAGAACCTCCCCGCTACAACCTTTCAGCTCCCCACCACCCAACCCCCATCCTGCATCTCCTGCCACCGCACACTCACCCACCGCCTCCTCGTCCTCTGTGCCCGGTCCGTCCTCCACCTTCCACCCACCCACCACTAACCTCCCACCTACAGCTGCTCCTCCCCCTCCTGCCCAATCTGCGCACGCACATGCACCGCATGTCCCTCAGACTTGGACTCAATCCCCCCCACGCCCTTCCTCACCCGCTCCCCCACCCCCACAGCCCCCTCCCCACCGCGCCAAGCCCTCGCCCTCTACTCCCCCAACACACCCCAGAGCCAGAAAAAGAAACGCAAGCCCACGGAGGACGATCTCAAGGATCCGCTTGATTTCGAGCTGGATATGGATATGGCTCCGGGATGTGGCAGGGTCGTGTGTAGGGGGTGCTGTACTGAGAATAAAGAAACGTGTGTCTTGCCCTCGTCTTGCCTGTCTCTCCGCTCATCCTTCTTTATTTCAAGTGCATCAGTTGCGTGCTATGACTGTATAGGTCGCTACTAGGCGCGTACTGTACTCGATCCTAAACTTATCTCCCATATGCCCATACTACTTATTAGTACTTACACATACCACCACTACATACGTCCATACCTCCTCCCCACGACCTAATCTTTCACTTTATCTTATCACGCAAAAATGACACTTTGCAGATCCACAATAAACATCCATTGATTGTTTTCCCTGCCTTGTACTCTACAAGCCCTCAACACCACGTCGCGGCACGTCCTATCCGCCGCCACAAGGGACCCAGGCAATCAACAAGCACACCCCATCAAGACGCCTCCTCCCCCGCCCTAAAAAACCTCACCCACAACCCCCCCTTCACATAAAGCGTCAGCGCCGCCCCCGGCCACACCTTCTCCACCCTCTGCCTCCCCTGCCTCCCCTCCCCTTTCCACTCCTCCGGCGGCACCGACGCCCGCGGCTGCACCTCGCCCGCCAGCTCAAACCTCGAAAAGTTCTGCATGAGCCGCGTGAGAAAGTACGACGCTTCGTTGTACGCGTAGTTTTGGCCTATGCACTGCCGCGAGGGTCGTCAGAGGGAAGTAGGGAGGGAGGGAAGGAGAGGAGACGTACGATCCTAGGCCCCATACTGAACGCACCCCAGATACTCGGGTTCTTCACGAACCGCTCCAGCCTCAAGGGGTCGATCCACCGCTCGGGGTCGAACTCGTCGGCGTCGGCGCCCCAGAGGGCTTTGTTCCGCTGGAACAGGAGGGGGAGGTAGATGATCGTGGTGCGCGGGGGCATGTATAGGGGGCGGGGGTCTTCTGAGGGGTGGTGGGGGGTGTCTTTTTCTGAGGAGTTTGGTTTTGAGGTAGAAGTGGTAGAACGGTACGTCGCATCCGACTTGGGAAAAACACACCCCTCCCCTCTACTCTCCCTCACGTTCAGCGGTACAGGCGGGAACAACCTCAGCGTCTCGTTCAACACCGCTCGCACTATCCCACACCTTCTCAGCACCCCATTCTAAAAAAAGAGGAGAAAACTCACTATACTTCATACCCCGGATTTGGTCATACGTGGGCGCGGCGTCGGGGCCGACGGTGGCGAGGACTTCGGCGCGCAGGCGCGTGGCGATGGAGGGCGTGGTGGACATTATGTAGGTTAGGAAGGTGAGGACGCAGGCTGTCTGAGGGTGGAGGGTGAGTGGGGGGATGGGGGAGAGAGAGGGGAGGGGGGCTTACCGTGTCGCGAGAGGCGAGGAGGATGCTGAGGAGTTGGTCGCGGATTAGGATTGGGTCTACAGGAAGGGGTTAGTTCGTGCGAGTGATAGCTGAAAAGTAAAGAAAGAAAGAAAGAAAGAACACACATACCACTCGTACTATCAACCAAATGCTGCAAAAACGTCTTATCCTCCTCCTCCTCCTCCCCACCCTCCCCTTTCCCTCCCTCCCTCCTCTTCTCCCTCTCCTCAATAGCCTCCTCCACAACCGGATCCAACCACTTTCTAATAACCCTAACGTGCTCCTCCGTCCTATCG
This sequence comes from Tephrocybe sp. 10521TJB, assembly GCA_018221635.1. NCBI lineage: Eukaryota > Fungi > Basidiomycota > Agaricomycetes > Agaricales > Lyophyllaceae > Tephrocybe > Tephrocybe sp. 10521TJB. The sequence goes on from JABAJS010007709.1 coordinate 17,695, forward strand.
CCCCCCAGCTCAAAAAGCGGCCACATCCACCCAATCCTCGTCCTCTCCGTGATAATCTGCTGCGCCGCCTCGAACGCGCCGGTGAAGGACCCCCACGCGTCCTGGGTGAGGGAGCCCTTGGGGCCCATGACGGCGTGGGACGGGGAGGGGAGGGCGGAGGAGAGGGTGGAAAGGGTGTGGGTGGGCCCGAAGAGGAAGGAAGAGGCGGTGTCGATGGTGAAGCGGGAGTAGAGGTCTTGGGCTTCGATTGGGGGTGGGGTGGAGGAGGGGGAGGAGGGGGGGAGGAGGGAGAGGGTTTGTTGGGTGTGGTGTTCAAAGTTGGCAAAGTCGGAGATGCGCTCGCGGGCAAAGAAGGGGCGGGCCATGGAGCGGTGCTGGGGGGGGGGGATGAGTAAGTTACTAGGGTAAGAGAAGGAGGGGCGAACCATTTTCCAGACGTCGTCGTCGCGGTTGAATATCCCTACTCCAAGAAAGTTTTCCCTGTATTAATTAGTATGTTATTTTGAAGGCAGTCGTCGTCGTACTCACATACGTTCCTTCTGCGAATACCCTCTCCAAAAATGCTGAAACCCAGTAGCCAACACAAACTTTGTATGCTCATGATCCATCGTAATAATCTACCCCCTCACTCGTTAGCTCCCCGACATAAAGCAGATTCGAAAGGCCCACCGCACCTGATCAGTCCAAAAAATATACAAATTCAACGTTGTGCACCCGTACTCCTCAAAGATCCTCAAATACACGTCCACCACATACGCAGTCTTGAACGCCTTGAGCATCTTCAGTAGTACATCCACGTTCCCCGGCCACTTGCCCTTTACGCGGGGGATGCGCCGCGCCCCCAGTCGCGCTGCGTCTCGCGCCTGGTGGAAGTCGAGGACAGTGCGTTTAGTGTAGGCCCAGGATATGATGAAGAGGATGTGCGCGGGGGGGATGAGGTACCATGATAGGTGGAGGTGGGAGAAGGAGAGGATGAGGGAGAAGACGAGGATAGGGAGGAGGAAGGACTTGAAGAGGTCGAAGAGGAGGCGGCGGCGGAAGTTGTTTGGGTTCATTGGGGGGTAGGGTGAAGCCTCAAGGGAGAGGAGGTTTTATAAGTAAAGGTCCCCATATGTATTGTAGATGGATGTGCGCGGTAGAAAATCAGATGAGGTGCTGAGAGTGGAAGCAAACTCAGCCACGCGCCGCACTCGGACACTACCAGGCGCCGTGATCTTTTAAAATTGATGCGCAGACTGGTTCATTTCCTCCTATACACGGAACCGCGATGTGCCCCTCCGGTGTGTCAATCCCTAGCTTGTCCGACCACCGAACACATTAATATTTTAACTTTCGACTCTAATCAACTTCTTCCAGATCCGTGGCACTACTCCAACTACGCGTTCAAACGGTTCGCTATCAGTAACCAACAAAAAGTGCCCACTTAAGGAAACAGGCAATATTTACCCCATCTTAGTTCTCTGGACCGCAAATGTCCAAATGTCACCCGTTTTCTGATGGATGGGATAACAACCCATCGGGCAGACAGGCCCGGATCCTGCAACCGACAACACACGACATATGACGCGGTTGCAATGCCAATCATCATGCATTGTGGCCGTGGAGGGTTCACGGGCTTCAACCCCCGGCTGCGGGTCACCCATACCTGTGTCGGCTCAGGCTTCGATTGACCCGCCCCCCCTCCTCGGGAAGGCTTATCCTGTAAAAGTGCTCGGCCCAAATCAACCTCCCTCTTGATACCATCACGAGTTCAAGTCTTGAGCGTCATCGTGCTATGTCACGAAGGCCTTGAAATATCTCCTTATATTTATTAATATACTGTCAACTTGGTCTTATGGACACACACGCGACCACAACCAAAAAACGCGCGCGCGTGAGCCCGAAGTCGCCTTTGGGTTTTCCCCGAGGGAGGATTAGTGATCCAAAATCCAACAATCATCGTCGTCATCTTCGAAGCGGTGCGTTCGTCACCTATCTACTTACGCATAAATCTGATTGAATTCAGACTCGGACACCTCGGTAAACACTGGAAAGCTTCTTTCTACATATAACCTCGAATCCCTTCCTTCCTTCCGCGATGTATTCTGATTCACGAACCCGAGCGCTACATACTTCATTGCGATGTCTGTATTGTTTAACTTATAACAATCTGACTAAATAACCGCCCGTCCCCGTCTCATCAACCTGTCCTTCATCAATCCAAAAACTCGAATGCCATAACTCAATCACCCATACACATTCTGATGGCGCGATGCTCAGGCTGTCATCATCATATCACATCATATATCATATTCATATGTACATAGCGCGCGCCGCGCTGCCCCGCCTCCGAGCCTGAGTTGAAAGTTCCGCTCAAACATACTAATTACTAATCACCCGCATCGAGCGCATGACGCACTAGGCCGTCCATGTCCTTCCATTTCCAATTCGACTTGCGTGGTGGAGAACGGGAGAAAAGATTAAGTATCAGAGGGCTCCAAAGATGCATTTAAATAAATAAAAGCTGTGGGGGCTTGGGCTTGGCGACGTTCAAGTTTAGTTCTCCCTCTCACCTTGGCCGGGTGTTCGATTCCTGTGCATGGGCTGATGTCGATCCCCTTTCCTTTCTTTCGCTCGTTACATTTTCGTTGCTGGGCGCTTGTGTCCATCAAACCTAGTTAGCCTTTGCGCGCCCACTACCGCTCAGGCGCTCAATTCTACAACTAGCCTGTTAGATATATACCCACACACAAGCGCGCTGCCACGCCCGCTTGTTCAAAACCCCCGCTGTACTATTTATTTATTCATTGACTGAATTCTGTCTTTCCATTTTTTTTATTTCTTCCTTTTCCAAGTACTAGTCACGGGCGTTCATCACCACCGACGGAGATCCACCCAGACTGATATCTTGTATGCTTAGACCACATGGGCCCTGATAATCGATGCGGTTATGCTTCGTTATCAGGCCGGGACCCAAGGACTTTATGTTCTTCAAGTTCTGGGAGGATCAGTGTATGTAGGAGAAGGCATGTAAAGAACACGATAGTAAATTAATATCACCGAAGAAAAGCCTTAGTAACAACGCCGTGCCGCCTAGTGGGGTTGCAAGACGTACGAGCACACACATACCCGATAGACAGAAAATGCAAAAGTCATTTTTTTCCCGGTGGCGTTTTGTCATCCTAGTTCCTGGAACCTAGATCCACGAGGACTCAACTCCTTTGGGTTAATTGACTGCCATTAAGTAGGCGTGAAAAGGGGAGGGGAGGGGAGGGGCTCAGAAATGGAAAATATTAATATTTTACAGGGAGTTGAGAAACAAAGTTCCCTCAAAAGCATTCTCGATCCACGTTCTATGTGGGCGCTGAATATTGAATCCTGCCTGATAGCTCGGCTCAGAGGTGAGTTGCGGCCGTAAACCGGGGAGGGTGGGTATTAAACCGAGGTCGATCAAGTTGTTCAATTTTTTTAGATGTCATGTCGGGCTTGTTCAACGCAGTATGTAGGCATGAGGCAGTGGTCGACGAAAAAAGCATAGCAGAGAATATCAATCTTTCCCATCCTACGATCAGCGTCCCCACCTTAGGAGCCGTCCGTGCCCATGGCCAGGAGAGGACACCTTCCTGATTCCGGCAGCATCAGACATATATAGTGATATCCATTCCGGAAGCCATATATCACAATTATTAGAACTCAAAGCATACAGACGACCAGAGACAGACTGAATATTCTAGACGCAGAACACATTCACGGTGGTAAAAATCGCCGTTTATAAGGCGCGAATTTATGCCCGCGATCTAGGAGTAGGAGGCCTCAGTAGAAGGCACCCTTTGCGTTTGGATGCTCCTGTACCTAGAGCTTTAATGAAAGCACTCTTGGACTCATGCCGTATACGGTATACGGTATACAGTAGCCCGCTTACTACAGGCTGAGTATGTGTACGCGGCGGTGGAATTCCTCCGAGTCCGAGAGAGAAGAAACTTAGAAAGGCCACAAGCATCAAGGTTCCTAGATTTAACACACAGAAAGCCGGGAAAGTGGGGAAGTGGTAGTTCCAGACATACGGAATGCGGAAGCAATCACTAGATGCCTTGGTAGGCGCGCGCTTTCATGTCCGTGCAGCGTGGTAGAATAAGGGAAGAAAATTTAAGTCTCGAGTTAGGATGTGGGACTCCCCTTGGAGGACGGATCATTGAGCGCGAGCTCCTTTTAGTACGTAGTGAAATAGTAGGGGGGTATACGGAGACTGAGAGGACACGAGCGAGTTCATGGTCAGGGGTGATAATTGGCAGTGGGCTTGTACAGGCACAGGGGGCACTTGCGAATTTTGTTCTGGATGAACTGGGTTGAGGTGATGGATGAGTGCTGAGTGGCTGGTAAAGGTCGGAGGTGTGTTGATCGATTGTGCAAGGGATAGACTTTGAAGATATAAAATGAAGATAAAACACTAGTGGTTAATCTGAGGAAAGCTCGACTTTAAGTTTGGATCGCCGCATTCCTGGTGGTACTAAATTTACAGGGACGTCGACGAGTTCTGTCGGAATGAACAGGTACGTTCGTTTAGTGTCCAGTGGTTACGTATGTCAGCGCCACAACTCACGCGCGGGATCGAGCTGGTTTGCAGGGAGATAGTACGGTTGATGTTACACACATTATCTATCTCCGTTCGTGAGATAAAACTCTTAAAATCCCGGGACCAACTGCCAGCCATCCTTAAAGATTGAGTAGTAAGACTGCTACGGCAAGTTGGGAGGTCGTTGAATGATGTGACGGGAAGTTGACCATTGGCGTCATGATTGACGATCAAGAGAAGTTGGCCAAGAGCAGAATGATTTTAAAGAGGATACACAACGCAGCAACAGATCTCAGGAGCCTGTAAAACGGAGCGAAGGGCCGAGAGACTTTCTCAGTTATATGTAAGTAGCAGAGATGTTATATGACAACAGAATAGGGCGAAAAAAAATCCACCTCGAGAGACCCAAAAGCCTATGCTGGGTTCCGCGGCGCACCTGAGTCTAGTGCAGCCAATTGGTCTACTAGATCTTCCATAACAGATCTAGTATGCCTATGGCCAGGGTTCCCTGACTCTCCAGCCTGAGCGCCCGAGCCGCCACTAGCCGTCCTCGTAGGAACAAGCACCGACCCCTGTGGCTCGAACCCAGGCGCTATCCTCCGTAATGCGTCGCGCTTCCGGCGCTCTTTTTCGTCATCGCGATGTTGCAGGTACGCTTCCCTCCTAGCTGCATGAGCGGCGATAGTACTTCGGCGCGATGATTCCAAGGTTATGATGTGGGGTTCTAGTGTGAATGGATATACGAACTAAGGCACCAGATAAGGACGTTGATAATGTGTGTTCTTGGGCGCGGAATATGTGGTTTGCTTACGTAGTCGGTGACAGAGTCAGGAAGTGGGTGGATATCTGGAGGTAGGACCACCTGTGAGTGCGGATCAGTGTTTTGGGGATCTATTACAGAGATTTATGGGCTGACTGGTGGAGGGACACGGAGACTGGGGGATTTGATTAATGGTACGTGACCTGCTGGAGCATATTGGGCTTCGGTTCTTGAGTGTTGCCGTTAAACTGAATAAAGATTCATACGAACATTGTTCAGGCATGATGATCTGCGCTCTAAAGCCCAAAGTTAAGAACACGGCGGTACGATGATGACGTTTAGGCGGTCGGATTTTAGACGCCGACAAATTACAATTGATGACAATGCCGCTGCGATAAAACAACTACAATTTGTAGGCAAAATTATGAAACACAGTGAGCGCTTGGTCAAGGTATCGCCAGGAAACTGTATTTCTTTCGAAAAACCTTTGCTGAATATATCCAGGCCTGAGGTTATGTGAATTCGAGTCATTTTATGTAACAACAAAGTCTTATCGTGAAAATTAATGATAAGATTGAGATAAGATGTTGACGAGATACGCTTGACGCACTTCTCTCAGGCTGTTGAAGCCTCTATCCTTCATTTTCATATATTACAACCGATGGGATCCTCATCTTTTTCCGTACTCCTCGCATCTGCAACATCTATATCTCAAGGTGCCGAAGCTGCAAGTCCTTCGATTATCTATCAGATGGCCAGTTATCTCACGGACCATTCCTGCGACCGATAGAAAGTCTACAAAGTGAACTTGACGCCTGATGCACCTCCGATACTTTTGAAGTACCGATTTCAGAAACAGTATCGGCACCCGTCTTTGGATGCTTCCCTGACACGTTCGCGCGTAGCGGGCGAGGCACGGGCGCTTCTAAAATGTCTGCGGTATGTATGCAAATAACATATCATACGCATCTGCCGGGGTATTCACTTAATTGTGTAGATCAGGTGTCAATGTACCGGGCGTTCGTATGGTTGACACGGCTACTGGAGCGCTGGGAATAGAGTGGATTGAAGGGGAGAGCGTCAGACGACTACTTCCGGGAGGTGTGGAGGAGGAAGCAAATGGTGAAGAGGACGCGGAACCTGAAGGCGAACATGACGATGACAAGCTGAAAGAATATGGAATCTCCGTTGGTACGCCTCGCTCCCGTATTTGAGTTTTGCGTGCTCTGAGCTTTTTGTAGAAACTCTGATGAGTTTGATTGGCATTCAGCTCGCAAAAATGCACTCTGTCGATGTGGTTCATGGAGATTTGACGACTTCAAATATGATGCTTCGGCATCCTTCCTCATTCTCTTCAGAAAACACTGAAACACCAACGGAGCTCGTGAGTGCTTGTGATATGTCAACTTGATAACTGCAACGCGTCACATTCTATAGGTCCTCATCGACTTTGGTCTTTCTTATGTATCGAGCCTGGTGGAGGACAAAGCGGTAGACCTCTATGTATTAGAACGTGCCTTTTCATCGACACATCCAGAGTCTGAACCCCTTTTCGCGTCTGTTCTAACTGCATATTCCAAACAGCTGGGCAAGGAGTGGCCCGTCATTAGAAGGAGGCTAGAGGATGGTACGCAAGACCTTCTGTCAGAATCTTTGGGGTTTCTAACCGATATTTTTCTAGTACGAATGCGCGGCAGAAAACGCAGCATGGTTGGCTGAATACAAAGTTGTAATGATGCAATTTGGTATTCGATGCTCTCTCTGTGCACCTAAACGGAGGAAGCTGTGCTTCTTTTTTCCGGAATTTAAAAGCACATTTCGACAAGGCGGATCCCAAATATGCTAGAAAGTTTGAGAATTTTTAGTTGAAGCTGACATTTGTGCTGGTAATATCTGCCGCTCCGGCGACGTTACAGCGCATCGACTTTTTTCGTGTGTGTGACATTCTCCTTACATGTGTAGAAAGTCGTTTAAAGCTCATAACAGCAAGAGTACAGGTGATTTTGATGTGGCGCAAGTTTGAAGCCTTTGTATGAACTAGAGGCATGAACGAGATTTGAAGGTCGATTCAATTCTCGCTTTATGTTTTTACGTCACGTCGTTTAGCATCTAACGATGTAAATATCGGTGTCTTGCTCCAAATCGAAACAACAGTATCCCCAGCTCGAGACTCGGTTGCCGGCCCATGATTTAATATTAATTTCGGACCATCAAAGGGACGACCATACTTAATGTGAATGTGCGGGCCACGTAAATCAATGGCAAGAAAGGCAATAGAACTGTCGGACAATCTTGCCAAGTCCAAAGCTAGTCAGTGAATATGACTGCGGTGAATGACACATTGTTCTTGAGTAAGTGAAAGAGAAATTTAAAGAGAGATTCGTGGCACTGGTGACTGGACTGCGCCAAATCTTATGAATGATGGACCTTTGTCGCCAAGCAGATTGCGATCAAATTCTCACGTGTCAACTTCAAGAGATCAAGGAGAACTCCTTGAAGCCAGCGTTCTTCCATCGGTCCCTGGTCCTTTTCTTCACTTCCGCGGTCGTCCATTCGACGCGAGACAATCCTTTTCTTTATTTACAAGTCTATGGAACACCAGGAGCCATATCTTCAACGCCCTACCACTCCAAAGTCGTCAACTACATCGGCCGTCGATTTGACTGGCTCTCCGGCTGGCATCGTACCATCCGCACCGCCTTCGCCTTCTTTGGAACCTTCAGGAAGCAAGGGCTCATTTGCGAGACGAAGAACCAGTTGGGGACAACGGTTGTTGGATGCAGGGCAGGACCCTCTTCAACTGGATCCGTTTCAACAGCCACCCTCTGCAGCGCTGCCATCCTCGGCATTGACCACATCGGGCGCTATCCCTACGCGTCCTACAGTAGACGAAATGTTTTCTTCCCCGACGGACGATAGGCGTTTCCCGTTCTCAGCGCGTTACGGAAGTCAGAACCAGAGTATGAATCCGTTCTCAACATCACAAGCTGGCCCATCCTCTGCGTCTCTCTTCTCGCCTCACGAATTTGACACTGAGGTGGACGACGGTCACAGGGAAGACGACGAGGCTCATTTGACGTCTAACATGTCACGTAATGGTATGGAGGAAGGCTATGACGAGACAGATCCCGAACACAGCGCAGCGCTCACACCGCGTAGCCGTCGGCGAACTGTACGATACAGTGTATCACCGTCTCCTTTGAAGAAAACTGGATCAGCGATCAAGTCCATGTCCCATAACCTACGTCGTGCCTCTGTACGCGTAGTCAACCTTGCATCTACAAGGCTTGAGAATCAGTTGCGACTCGGAGATGGAGATGACACGGTTCAGGACGATGACGAGACCATTCCTGATCTAACAAAAGCCCTTCCTGTCCGCGGTCGAACGTTGGGTTTTCTGGGGACAGAAAGCAAAGTCCGATTGGCGCTGTTCAATTTCCTCGTGTACCCGTAAGTGATTTCCTTCGTGTTTGCGCAATTATACTGATCAGATTTTGTAAGTTGGACCGAACCCACCATACTTGTATTAATTATCATCAATGCTGTCGTCTTATCCATACAAGCTGCCGTTTCCTTGACGCTTTCTACCTCTGATGGCACCGCCGTCCCACCCCGTATCAAAGGGTATTTTCATTCCTGGGAGGATTACGCTCTATTTGTACTATTTATTATATTTACGTGAGTCACTCTACTTTCTCCAAGTCCCCTCTAGATTTCTTACATGATTTCAGATTGGAAGCCGTCGCTCGTATATGTGTATCAGGCTTTTTATTTGACCCTGAAGTCTATATGGGATCCTTATTCCGGTCACCTTTTAGTCGCCAATCTGATCGTTTTTCATCCACTTCCGCAGCTGCCCCCAACACGGCCCTTAGCCGTTCTGGATCCCTCTCTCAGGCCGCACTCAATCGCAGCACCACCATATCCAAAAGGCTCAACAATCTCAAAATCACTCTTTTGCGCCCCTTTGCACTCAATGCACACGTTCCCACATCTCCATACCCTCACGCACCTCCTGCGTCTGAAGTCACACTCACACATGATTCAACCCCTCCTCCGCCTATCAACCCCTTTGCTGAGAAAATACTGAACGCCGCTCACGGTCTGCATCATATCATGCGCGAACCACAAACCGCCACGTTCCTCTCTAGGGCACTCATGTCGGATAATCCAGATGTTATATCTCTTCCATTCCGCTTGAGTGTAACAAATGCACATGATAAGGCGATTAGGAATATTCCGTACTTAAGGCAGAGCTGGAGTCGTATTGACTTCATTGCGATCACGAGCTTTTGGATCACTTTTGCTCTGGCGATGTCTGGAGAGGAACGCGGTCGGTACCACATCGGTATCTTCAGAGCTATGAGCGTGATCAGGACTGCAAGGCTGTTGACTATCACGTCTGGTACGACTGTACGTGAGATTTACTCTTCAAGCATAATTATTGCGCTAATTCAGTTCTGTAGACAATTATGCACTCCTTGAAAACTGCTCGCCCTCTTCTTACCCGAGTCGCTTACTTCGTTCTTTTCGCAATGGTCCTATTCTCGTATGCCCCACTCTCTATCCCCTGTAGATCTCGTCTTACTTATCTGGCAGTATCATTGGCGTCCAATCGTTCAAAGGTTCTTTTCGTAGGGAGTGTCTACTTCAGCCTGTTTTAGGTGAACAGGCAATTCAGATTGAGGGTCAGTTCTGCGGGGGGTATATTGACCCTACGACATTGCAGACGTCTGGCTACGTTCTACTCGATGGTACAATATCAAGTACATCAAAAGGTTACATATGTCCACTAGGGCAAACATGCCAGGTGAGTGTTCTTAGCTTGATTGGTCAAAGTGGTCAATCTAACATTTACCTTCAGGAACAAGATAACCCGGCCAATAATGTTGAAAGTTTTGACGCAATATGGTATTCAGCTTTGCAGGTGGTCATTACTGCTTCAGCAAACGGGGTTCGTTGCAAATATCACTCTGCCTATGTCAAACCATGACACACATCCTGCAGTGGTCACCCCTGATGTACGATATGATGGATGCAGAATATTTCTTCTCGTGTTTCTTCTTCATCATCTGTATTATCGTTCTTAATTTCTGGCTCATCAATCTCTTTGTCGCGGTCATAACCAACACCTTCTCTGCCATCCGCTCTGAAACACAAAAAAGTGCCTTTGGAGCTGCCCCGTGCGTTCTCGTTCATTCAATATGTTACGTGCACTGATAATGTACTCAGGCTTGTATCCATTCATGACGAACATGACGATGGGTGGGCTGCCGACGAAAACCGCAAAGTCGTGCGCCCTAATATTGCGAAGACGATTTACGGTTACACCCGCTGGTGCTGGGTGCTTCTTGCCCTTGCATCCCTCGCTCTCCAAGCCTCGCGATCTGTGGACGTTGACGTCACGCATGAGCTTATCATGTACTATGGTGAGCTTGCGATCACCATCGCATTCGACATGGAGATCGTCTTGCGGGTTCTCGCTACATTGCCTGACTGGAGAAGCTTCTTCTCGCATGGAAACAATTGGCTAGACTTAATCCTGGCTATTGGATCTAGTATCATCCAAATTCCTGTCATCCACAACTCTTCGATCTACCCCTGGTTCACCATCCTCCAGCTCATGAGATTCTATCGTGTCATACTGATTATCCCGCGTATGAAGCCTCTTCTTGTACGTGATGTATCCTCGTTACTTAATCGATGAAAAGATCTCTCACAATATTCATCTCGACAGCTCGCAGTATTCGGCAACATGTATGGGTTGGCTAACATGACCCTGTTTCTGGTCATGGTCAATTACATCGCTGCTCTTGCCGCAGCGCAACTTCTGCGCGGAGATCTCGGCGAAGATACAGCGATGAACTTTGGTGATATCTGGACCTCGTTCCTTGCCGTTTATCAGGTATTTTCGTCAGAGAACTGGACGAATGTTTTGTACAGTACCACTGGAGCTGAGATTCTACTTGGGCAAGCTGTGATCGTGACTTTGTTCCTTTGTGCGTGGTTGCTTTTTGCAAACTGTGGGCAATTCCTATCTTCGCATCACTGTGTATAGACTGATTTTGTCTACAGTCATCATTCTTCAGATGTTCATTGCCGTCATCAACGAGAACTTCGCGGTTGCGGAGGAGTTGAAAAAGGGAGAGCAGGCGTCCAAGTATTGGGCCAGTCATCAAGCACAGCAGGGTTCAGCTTCCTGGATGCGCAGGTTCAACCCGTACAGATGGGTCCGACCGAATCCTGTGAAAGTGAAAGTCGACCTTCCCGCCAATCTCGTCCTTCCCATGCAGAAATCGTTGGTTCAGGATTACAACGTGCCCAAAAATGATGCCCATTCTCCTTCCGTAAGCCCCAGTGCCATGATATTTATCTGCTAGCTGATTGCCCGTATATAGACGCAACGGCCGACTGCCGGCCCTTCCAAGCCTCGCCACTATTCAACGAAATCTTTGAACATACTCGAACGACTCTTTGTTGGTGAACCAAAGTCGGATGATCTTCCAATGTCGACTTTCAAGAATGGGAAACCTGAAGCCAGTCATGATGAAGAAACCGATCGGCATCTGTATGTTGGCATGCTACTCATGAGTTGGGTTCCCGCTGATCTGCTCAACAGAGAGCTTCTCGCCACTGTGAACGGCGAGGGCACCTCCGCACAAGATCTCCACGACGCCCTGTACGAAAGGCGAGCTCAAAGGGCGGACTTCATTCGCGACCATCCAACATATGATAAGACGTTTTGGATATTTTCACAGAAGAACAAATTGCGTCAACTATGTCAAAAGGTTGTTCAACCGGCGAACGGTGAACGTATCTTTGGCATACGTTACTCCCCTATAGCCCATCCAATATTCCAACTAGTCCTTCTTCTCACAGTGGTTGCTGGGATAATCACAGAGACCATCGCAACTCCTGTCTATCGGCGGGAGTACTTTCTTCGTCACGGGCTCGCAGTTGGAGCATGGTTTGACGTTACTGAGACGGCCTTCGGTTTCCTCCTGGTGGTCGAGTTTATTATAAAGATAATCGCAGATGGATTCCTCTTTACCCCAAATGCCTACGTCCGTAGCATATGGAATGTCCTCGACTTCTTCATCATGGCCGGCATTCTTGTCAACATCACCACAGGTCTCATCTTCATCGGTGGGATGACCCGATTCACCAGAGCACTCAAGGCGTTGAGGGCTTTGCGATTAATCACTCTCATTGATAAGATGCGAAACACGTTCCAGTCGTTGATTCTTTCTGGCGCGATCCGTATCCTTGATGCCGCCATGCTCGCCATTCTCTATATGATCCCATATGCCGTATGGGGTCTAAATATATTTGCAGGACAGATGAACGTTTGCAACGATAGTAATGCAAGTGGCATTGCCGACTGTATCAATGAATATCAAAACACAGTCTTGGGCGACTCCTTTGGCTTTCCTGTTCCCCGTGTCTGGGCCAACCCTTCTCCTTCAACGACATTCTCGTTCGATAATTTCCGTTCTTCGCTCCTCATTCTCTTTGAAATCGTTTCGTTGGAAGGCTGGGTTGATGTCATGGGAGTTGCTACAAGCATAACTGGCCCTGGTCTTCAACCAGAAACAAATAACTCCACGTTTAACGCCCTTTTTTTCGTGATCTATAATCTTATGGGGGCAGTCGTCATCTTGACGCTTTTCGTCAGGTATGATAGGTTTTTTCACACGTGTAATTTTGCTTTTCTTTGACGATTCTCCAAACTCTTCTAGTATCATCATAGGAAACTTCAGTTCAAAGACTGGTTCAGCGTTCCTGACAAAGCCCCAGAGAGAATGGATAGACCTTCAAAAATTGTTTAAGAGGCAGAAGCCATCGAAGCGGCCTGCAATGCGCCCAACTAATTGGGCGAGAGGGTGGTGTTTTGATCGTGCTGTTCATAAGCACGGTTGGTGGCAACGTTGCATGACGTTCCTCTTCATCCTCCATATTTTGGCTTTGATGTAAGTTACTGAGCAAGAGGTGTTCGCTTGATAACTGATCATATATCATAGGACCCAGACCTTTTCTTCCCAGACTATCGCAGACACTGTTCGAAGTAATTTCCTCCCGTTTTTATCTTTGACTCTCACTCATTTCGCGACATAGACGACTTTTTCCTTGGCATCATGGCTGTCTATATGTTCGATGTGTCTGTTCGCATGTTTGGTCTGGGCTGGAAGAGTTTCCGATCCGATGGGTGGAATCTGTTCGATATCGTTGTGGCAGGAGGAAGCTTCATCACCACTCTGGTCGTTCGATTTAGCTCGAGTGGTTTTGTCACGCAACAATTACAGAAGCTTTTCCTTGTCAGCATCGCCTTCAAGTTAGTCCAACGAAATAACAGTTTGAATATGCTTTTCAAAACCGCTGTGTACGTATATCATCTTGAAATGCTCCCTGGTTCTTACTTTACTTTAGAGCGAGTTTACCAGTCATTCTCAGCCTACTTGGACTTTGGATTATCTTGTTCATCTTCTTTGCTATCCTCTTTGTCGAAGTGTTCAGCTTGACGAAGTGGAATTCGGCCGAGAAGAGATACATGAACTTCAGTTCAATGAGTTCGTCCTTGGTGATGCTAGCCTTCATGAGTACTGGGTAAGTTATTCCCGTTAGCATATCGTATAACACTCATTTGCCAATTTAGAGAGGGATGGAACCAATACATGCATGACTAGTATGTTGCTGATACAATCCTCTAGCCCATTCTTCTCCTCTCTGACAGACTTTCAGCACTATCTCGTATCCTCGCTGTACCAACAACAGTTTAACCACAATAACTGAATCAGACTGTGGAAGTGAAAGTTGGGCACTCGCTCTTTTCATTGCATGGAACCTTCTTAGCATGGTGAGAATCTATCGCCAAGCTGTTTTTGTTCACCGCTTATTCGAGACAAAGTACATCTTCGTCAACATGTTCACTGGTGAGTTGCCATATTCCGTTTCTTTTCCTCCTTTCTTTCCTTGTATTGATATAATCTTAGGTGTTGTCGTTGAGAACTTTTCATACGTATTCCAAACGTCTGCAGGTGGCGCAAAATCCATAACCCGAGAGCAAATGCGTTCTTTCAAGAAGGTGTGGGCCGAATTTGCAAATCCCAGGACCGGCTATCTCGAGCGCCACCAATTTGTCCGGTTCTTTGGGGTTCGTCTCTCTATTTCTCGCACATGCATACCTATCAATCCCCTTTAATATTGTAGAAATTGAGCGGGGCCTTTGAGGTCAAGATCTACCCTACAGAATATAGCATACCAAACATTGTGGATGTTTGCCGAGAGTCCTCAGAACCTGAGATGAATTGGTCCTCCAGGGTCGTTGAAGGTGTCGACATGGGAAAGTTGGAGGCAGTCCTCAGCGGGCTTGATTACGCTGCGATCAGGAAACGCAGAGCGGTCTATAGTCGTCTATACCACGAGGCTAGTCTTACTCATCAGCAAGGCCTCGGTATCTCTTTCAACGACATGCTCATTCTAATCGCTCATCACAAACTTATTGTTGACGGAGAAGCTCTCGTGTAGGTTCTCATCAACATGTTGGGTCATATTCTTCATTGACGTTCTTCTCCAAGCTTGAAAGACCTGGTCACAAGGACGGAGACCAACAGACTGGTGACGGACCTCGTTAACCTAGATCGCGTTCGATCCTTGCTCAAAACAATATCTCATCGCCGACGTTTCTTGGCACATAGAGAGCAACTGCTCGCGGAACAAACCCAAGGTAATCTCGACATTCCTCTACAGGTGGGACTGCAATTGACTTTGTGCCTTAGACATACCCTCGATTGTGGTCGATACAATGACTGAAACTCCCAGCCCAGTCACGCCCGAAGGCACTAGCCATGTTGTCGGCCGCTTCAGCTCGCCCCAAGGGAGCCCTACGCCAATTCGACGATTCAATTCACCGGATGTATCTCTTGCGCTAGATCTCACCGCGAAACTTCAGCGAAGCAATCGACGTGTGAGCGACATTAGCATGCTCTCGACAGACCTTGGCTTTTCGTCCCCGTATGATCTTTCAATTATCTGCTCCAATGCTCGAGTCTCATTCAAACGATAGGCGGTCTTCTATGGTTGAAACGGATCGAAGAGACGTCCTGCAATCTTTGGAAAACTCCAAGTGGGGAGGTGAGCCCTTCTTATCATCGTTCATTGCTGGCTTCTCATGCTATGACACAAGATCTCATGATAGAGGCGGTGGACGAGGACGAGAGAATGTAACCTAAGACTTGGATGGACCACTACTAATGTTATAACCCCTCTATACCCAAATTTGACAACGCACGGACAGTATTAGACATCATCTGTACACTTACCAATCCACGAAAAATAGCACCAGATATGGAGATCAACAGATTGCCATCAACGGGATAGGAGTCAGGTCAAGGTCGTGATGGTTGAGACAATTGCTGAGAGACAGAGCAAAAGTACAGAACGTTACACAGCATCAACTAAGTTCACGTTCCGGTGAAACAAACACATCGGTGAAACAAAAACATCGGTAAAAAAAAAAAAACAATGTTTTTACCGCAACCCTAGGGACTCCAAGTTGAACGTTCAACTAGAAGTAAATCGTTAAGGAGAAGTCACGTTCTGCACGTGACTATCTGCTGTGACACAATTGAGACTCCGCCTTATTCCGTTCGGTCGACTACACGGCCAGAGATTTTAGGTGTCCTGAGGACTGTAGCCGAGTTTGCTATGTAGGATGTATATGTAATAGTCATAAATACAGAATCGTTGCATATTGATGCGGACGGGTCTGAATCATATCTACTAAGCAAGTGAGCCACTACAATGGGGAGAATCTCAGCACCCCTCTGGCTAAGTAAACGGAAGTTATCCTCAGGACAGTTTCAAAACATCCTGAGGACAATTTGCATCAACACTAGGACATTTTGGGATAGCTTGTACCTGTGTCTAATTTTAGGATAGAATTGCATACACAGCCAGAGAAATTGGGTGTCCGAAGGATTGTAGCCGAATTTGCAGAAAATGACGAATATCATTTGCTTATAA
>JABAJS010007710.1:0-33780 GCA_018221635.1 Tephrocybe sp. 10521TJB
TAACCCATACTCTCTCATAACCCATAGCTCCTTGTGTCCACCGAGAGGTATGGGTTAAGAGGGAGTTGACTGTAGATATCAATGGCAGGCGACGAAAATTGGGCTAGCGACTTTTGAGAATTTTTTGTGTATTTTTACTATTTTTTATTATTTGTCACGCTTTCGTCCTTAGAAACTGGCCCTCCGTGATGCGTGACAGACCCCGAATCTAGTAACGAAACCGCCCCTGCGTGACCGTGACGGTTACTTCCATACACAGAGGTACAGTAATACCTCGCCAGCCCACAGCGCAGATAAGACAACGATGAAAAAAAGACATAAAGAAACTGGGAGATATCAAAATCAGGATCAATTTTTAGAATGTTTGGGATCGGATTACAGCGACGGCGAACAATCCCCCAAATCCGGCCAGCAAGACAGTAGATAAAGAGGCATGCCAAATAATTCTGTATACGCTCGAGTTGCAGATTGAATAAGTTGGTTTTGGCGAGGGCAACAGTAATGACGTCGATCTTCGGGAACAAGCCATAATAGTAATATTACGAGTAGCATGGCCATAAGTTCCCATCGTCGAAGAGATGTCGAGCGCGTTGGATAATGATTGACTGCAGATGTTGTGCTTCAAAGGCATCCATTGTTGACGAAGAAGCAGTTTGGATAGACTTGATAGAATCTTCGCGCAAATGGAGGAAGGCAAGGCACTGGGTAAACTTTTTAAGTTTGAGGCCCAGGTGCAACTAATCACGACTTTGAGTTGTACTTGACCCACGAAATGTGCTTTCCTGATCTTCATTTTAGATATATATTTCACGAGACCATGTATGACGAGTTTGAAAACTGAGAAATATGCAATGCGAGAGAGCAACCAGAAAAATGATGATGATAATGTAGGTCCCAATAAAGTCCAGGTTGGGTTGGGATGCTTCTGGTATTAGACAGATACTAGTACTACGAGGACTCCGAGGTCCACTCTGATGTAATAGCATGGGGCGGAGGTGATGTGTGGGAGGGGTATATCAAATAATAGATGTCGCAGCATGGGTAGGCCTGAGGATGAAAGTAATGCAATGGTGGTCTTCAGAATCTCGTCGCGGGGTCCAGGGGACCCAAGGGGCCATAACGCTCGCTAGAACCGTGCCGTCCACCTGGTGTACGTCTCGGAGGGCTCCCACTTCCACTTATGTTCATCGTGGGTGAGGTCGGCGAGATCATGTTTGGTGGAATAGGCCCCAGTCCAGGCGAACTCGATCGTGTCAGAGGAGCATATCCGTCTCCATTAATGTTCGCCAATTGTGTAGTAGAACCATCAGAGAGTTGGTATCGTGGAGCATAAGTTGATGCAGGAGGTGTGGGTGATGGCCTATCGTCAAAGCCCATCTCCAGCATGGCTTCGAGTTCCGCACCTCCTACAGTCTTCGCCGTCTCCAACTGACTCTGCGGCAGGAGCAGGCCAACCGGAGGAGGAGGGAATGCTGTATTGTTCTCGTTGTAAGCCCCAATCTGAGTTCCCCAATGATCCTCCTCTGAGGACAACATCGAAAACGTGTCAGAGCCGTCATATTGGCTCCGTGCATCCATACCGCGTACGCTTAGCATCTCCCCATCGCCAGCGACGTATCCAGTGGGATGTAAACGCTCAAAATCTCTCCGACGACGCTCCTCACGTTTGATTTTGCGAAGTCGAGACCGCTCCCAGTCTTCCCAACGACGCATGGGCAGCTCTGGACCTTTCGGTCCACCCCCACCCCCGTGACCTTCTCCCTTCCCTTCTCCTTCCACTTTCCTAAGAATAGGAAAATGTTTCCATAAATTTGATCACAAGAAGAATAAAAACTGCTGACCTCGTTTCACCCCAAGAGAAGTCGTCGAAATGCCAGAATGCATAAACAGGTAGCACAAAATTCCATATCGGAAGGGCAAAGAGGTAGATCATCATCCAAAAAACGTAAATGACCTTTCTCGTCGTGATAAGAATAAGAATGGCAGGCAGGCCGAGCACTGCGATCAACAGCATGAGGGGAATGGCTTCCTCGAATGACTTGGGCGGTGTTATAGCCATTAACACAATGAGCGTATACGTAAGAGAAATTGCGATAGGCAGCACAATAGTTCCAACCAAGTCCATGAAAACAACGAACTGCATGCTGAAGCAGAACGTGCCACAAAGGTTGCGCACCAAAACCAATTCCATGAGGTTGTGAACGGTAGAGTTGATCCACCGTCGACGTTGGGAGAGAAGGATAGAGAAAGTATCGGGAACAACGGTTCTACACCTTGCTTGAGGCAGGAACATCATCTTTCGATTGGGGAATGTTCGGAGAAGACAGGTTGTTAAGAAGCGATCTTCGCCGAGGAGAAGGAGATTCTTCTGGTGAAGGGTGGTTACTTCAGATTGGCTGTACTCCTTGACGATTTCCGGTTTAATAATGAGAGGAACCCAATCGTCGCCACTGGCTTTCCGTGCCTTGAGGCGGAACATAGAGAAACAACCCGGTAAACAAGATACACCACCAAACACCGACTCGAAGGCTTTAGCAAGGTGATGAGAGATGAAGTACTCGAAAACCTGGATGGCAGTGACCCATGATTGTCGCTTGTTTGCTATCCGAGTTTCTCCACAGACACCCATGATCATCTGGTCATGATGCATACAGTTGACAAGGTAGCCAAGGGAATCAGGGAAAACCTTCGTGTCGGCATCCACCTGTCCCGCTGTCAATATCATGACTATCGGGAAAACTGGTAAATTGCTTACCATCAGCACCACCTCAAAGAAATCCGGCGTAATTCCCATAAGAATATGAATCTTCCGGAACAGATCAAAGTCCAATGGACTCATACGGTCGTTATATGTAACTCTAGAGAAGAAATTCATCAGGATGAGTTGACTGTCACGCTTTCCACGATTGCCAGGCTTCTTGTCAGAAAGGGCCTCTTGTTCGGTGCCACATTTGACTATGATGACCGTGGGTGTTCGACGGCCGGCAACAGCTTTAGGTGAAACATAAGGATGAGGAAAAAGGAACGATAGCGAGGTACGTACTGTAGTGGCCAGCATAAACCATAGCCCGATTTTGACTTTTGAGCCCCGAGCCAACAGCACCATAGCTCATGGGGATTGGGTTGCCGAAACGTGGATCTGCATCGAGTAGTGACACACAAATATCTGGAGTGCTCCTTTTTTCGCCCGCCCCTGTGATCATACCGTCTGCAACCACAAACAACAACTTTCGAGCATCCGAATAAGTGGTTGTTGAGATAGAGTCAAGTGTAGTCCTAAGAGATTCTTCGCCTTCCGAGTAGCAGGTTACGAGACAAACGGCGAAAAGTTCAGCGCCAATCTGGGCTAGAGTCATTGTGGGAGCAGTGTTGTCGTTGTTGATCAAAGTCGCGCTAGAAGACGAAGCGAAAGCACGGGGCGTCGGGGTCTTGGCAAGTTTTGCCCTCTTCGAGCCTGCGGGGCCTGCCCAAGGCGCTGTTCCGGTTTTGTTATCAACAGAAATGTTGGCACCCTCGGGCATAACGGCGGGGCTAATAACAGAACGGTTAAGGTCCATGCTGCTTGGAGGCCCGGCTAGCTTCGCGGAAAGGAACCAATTGAAAACGCATGCCATTGCGAAACGAACGAGAACAAGGCCGAGGATGACGACTAGGCTGGTGTATAGGAAGAGGTTAGAGATGAAGCAGCCTGCGGTAACTTTGTCGATGTTACCGGCGAGGTAACGTTGTTTGAGACATGGAATCGCGCTAACGAGGTCAGAACGGCCGCTGAATAGGCGTGTACCGTCCTTTCCGCTTGCGCTATTGGCTGTTTGGAAGAGAGTGCGAAGGGCTGTGTCTACGGCATCTCCGGAAACGGCAGTGGTGTGTAAATCCATGTAGGGTTGCATGTTGAGAACAGCACCATCAATGACGAAGTAGTTGCTCAGTGTCGCAACTTGGTCCCATGAGTATCCAGCGAGAAATCCTGTGTTGGTAATGGATAGTGATTGAAAGGTGGACGAGCTGTTGATAGGCCCCAGTGGACAAGGGGTAGTGGTGGAGCACGGATTGTCCGAGGCACAAAGGAATGTAAGACCTGTACATTCGGAGAAATCGCTGGCTGAACGAGTGAATTCAGCAGTGATATCCTGCCCAGGACTTGCAATGAGATTTGCAAAGTTGACGTTGGCGGGAGCATTGACCGTTGTGACATTGAACATGACACCTTGAACGCCCAGAACTCCGGGAACGGCACCAACACGGATGAACAAGCTGCTGTCGGAAGCAGCACTCTGAGGACAGAATACCTTTTGCAAGCCAATGGTTGCAAAGCCGACGATACCACACATAAGCAGTATGATGAAGCATAATGCAATCTTTTCCCTCCATGCTTGCCTAACAGCCCTGTCCTTCAAGCCACCAACGGAACTGAGGAGAAAGTCGGGGGCCCAGAAGGTGACTACGAGGGAGAAATACCTCCAAGCATTCGAACCATTGTAGTCGTCGTTTTTGGAATGTAAGGCAAGAGAGCCTTGAGGGGTTGGACGAGGACCGTTTGGGTTGATGAGGGGTACTGGAGCAACACCACGTTCTGGACGAGTCAACGTCTTTGCCCTGCGCATGGTTGCGCCTGAACGAGGTGGTTGTCGTGTAGTGGGAATGGGGACATCAGCAAAATCGTAATTTGACTGTTGAAAACGAAGGGCCATTGTGTAAAAGATAGGACGAAGCTGTTGCTCGCTGCTTCAGTAAACTGGAGCGGAGGCAGACCTGCTGGTGACCGTGAAAACGAAAGAAAAGACTGCACCAACGATCAGCCAACTTGGATGTGTCAATGTCAAGTGTTCACGTGCTCAAGCGCTCACCTTGCGACCATCCCCCTCCCGCCTTTCAAGGAGTCAATCTCATGAGCGCACTCGTCCATCCCCTCGTCGTCCACGCCATCCCCCTCGATGCCCCCGTACCCGTACCCGTACCCCACCAGCCCCTCCCCCCGTCTATCAGCGAGGTATGCCCCATTTATCGATCTAATTATACTCATCTCACCTCCACAGCTTGCGCACCTCGCTTCCCAGCACCACACCAGCGAGTATAACCGTCTCAAGTTTGGCCCACAGGGTGCCTTCGTTTTATTTTCCTCGTTGTTTTCTCACTCACGTCCTCTAGGGTGTCCTATCACCTATATTCCATTATCAATACACCTTCCAGACTATTTTTCTCAGCTTCAGCAGCGCCAGGAAGAATGCGCAACGAACAAGGCCTGGTGGCCGTGCAATAAAGCGCCGGCCTCGCCAGTCATCCTCGGGTCGCATGGTGCTCAATCCCATGACCCCCATCTGCAGCAAGAAATACAAGCAGCCATAGCAGAACCTCTAGACAATGTGCCAAAGGCTGCCGACCCAAACCATCCAGTCAAAACGTCGTCCACCCACCCCATCAAGTAAGCATATATCTTGACCGTGGTCTGGCCACAATGGACTCACTGTTCCAAAGTGTCTCTTATATAATTCCCCAGGAACTCCTCCCCCTCATATCGTCGCACCTATTCTTTGCATCCGCGTCCCCAACCGTATTTGAAATTCCGTACTCCTTCACACTAGACCGTCTCCTTGCCCCGTCCTCCACACACCGCCAAATAATACACCCCGAGTTCTTCCAAAGTCCATCTCCAACAATACAGCCAAAGATTGTTGTAAAAAATCTGCGAACCCGTTCAAGAGTAACTGAGGCACTCCAAGCAGCCATGAGTGGAAGTTTTTCCTCTGTAGCCAAGAAGGGTGTCAAGCTCAATAACCCTCCTGTCACGCGACACCCTGCATCTACCGATAATGTCCTCCCCTCCGAAAGGTTGGCGGCAATGAAGCACTCTAATGCTTCATCAATCTCATTAGCATTGTCATTGACACTGTCTGATCCCCCGTCACCAAAGCTCATAACTAATAAAAAACCGTCGGGCACCAGTTCCATGACGAGTTTGGACGAACTCGATATTATACCGTGGGTCAAAGCATCGAATGTTCGCCAAACTCATTATAAATTATGTACCAGACCTCCCCCAGTGCATATAAATCCTGCGATCGAGGCCTCTTTGTTGCTCGGCAACCTCTTTCTCTCTTCCTGCCCGGGAAAGAAAGGCAGGTCGTTCGAACATCGATACCATGAATTTTACTAACAATCAGGTTTCAGTCCGCCTTCAGGGACCTATCAAGGGCAGAAGCGCGGTCTGCAGAGATCTGGACCTTGATCTAAGAAGGATGAAAGAGTTGGGCGTTGGCTGTATTATATGGTCGGATACCAGGCCCATTCTCAGAACATGGCTAACGACTCCATATTTCAGCTGCCTCGATGACGGAGAGCTTGACTTCTTAGGTGCTCCTTGGCCTGAGTACGAGAGTTTAGCAAATACAAATGGGATCGATGTTCTCCGGTTTGTGTCTCGTTTAATTTATTGTGTTATCGGCTTGACCTATATTGCAGTATTCCGATCCCCGAAGGCCTTGCACCGTTGTCTCCTGCATCTCTTGATGTCGGGATAACCAAAGTTATCAATACTTATACGCTTAACGGTATACCAGTATTGGTACACTGTCGCGGCGGTGTTGGGCGTGCTGGGGTCATTGCGTGCTGCTGGCTCATCCGTCTTGGCCTATGCGGATGGATCGAGCCCCAGACGACTTTGACTTCGTCTGATGACGTGAAATCTATACTGAGTGGGCGACCATTATCTCACTTTCAGGAAGCCGTATCGAGCCACAGACACCCGAGGCTGAGGAGGGACACTGTAGAGTTTGTGCAAAAAGTCATCGCGGTCGCTAGGCGGAGACGGAGCCTTAAGGCAATCGAAACCTATGAGCAGGTGCGCTTTCTTGTCGATTTTGTGGACTACTTAAGGGATGGACATCATTCGGGTGGATTTTAAACCATTGCTTTGGGTTTTTGCTATACTATTTTTATCGCTAAATTATCACCTGGAAACTTCACGATTTTTTTGATCACTTGTTGCATGCATTTTCTGTATACGTGTGATACGTGATACCGCGGAGGTTGATATGAGGATTTTCTTACGAGGAAGGATCCTAGGAATAAATTAGAAAGACCAGCTGCTCGATGAGCGTGAGTATGTTGAAGGGTCACGGGAGACGCTATTTCACAAACCACGTTGTAAATGCTAAATGCAGGGCCGGCCTGGGAGCATGTGTCCACATCTTTTGCTGTGTAAGGATCCTATAGCAGCAAGCTCAATTTAGGCCCGGGGACAGCCAGACCTTAGCAACCATCTGCTTCATACTTGGATGGTCTATTTATGTATTACTTTTATCTGAATAATCCACGCGCTACATAATAATTGGAGAACTCGGCTTTACACGGTGCGTCATTAGCAAAATGATCATAGTACTTACATATATTCATCGGCAATTCATCGGTGTCAATAAATCCCAGAGAGGTATGGGCCCGTAAAGGGAAATATAGAACATGGCAAATTGTCCAAATATTCACCCTGGCTGAAGCGAGCGCAGCTGCACGGGCCCACGTTCGGCGACTTCGACTCAGGGTTTCAAACCACGGCTTAGCTAGTACAACGAGTGGCAAATTCCAACATCAACAAATGCGTTCCCGTCCCTCTATTTGTCCTTTTGTTTTACTTTGATTCAGGATCGTCGAGCTCGTGGAATGGAATCAAAATTCCGCTGACTTATTGACTCGACTGCGCCACCTTGTCACGTGAAATGGTTTTGTATTTGTTCTGGTCTTGCTTAAGCTTGAATGGCAAGCAAAAGCAAATCGATCTCAGAGCAAGGTAAGAATGGATTATTATCGCATTTTTCATATAACTTGAACTCAAGGAGTGATCGTGGCCCCTTTGAGGTACCACATTCTCAAGATGTCATTTCTAAAGAACAAGCTGAAGGCCGCACGAGATGCATTGGGCAGGAAAGATTACACGACCGCTTGCGATGCCGCTACACAAGCTTTGGACTATGAACCTGGCAATTACAACGCGTCAGTCACATTACTTGCGTTCTGCAGGAAACACCTTACAGTCACCATAGTACCGTTTTCCTTGCTCTTTCTCTGTTGGAGCTAGGGCAGTATGAGAAAAGCGAGCAAGTAATCTTATCACTCCTACATCGATCTTTATGATACTGATGTATAACTCAGGCATACGTACGAGCAACATCCCTGAATCCTGATAATCCATTAGCCTGGCAGGTATATATTCCATGTATATATCTCCAAAGCACAGAATTCTAACTCACTCGTCAGGGTATTGCAAAATACTACGAACGAAGAGAGGAATGGGAGAAGTATGCAAACAGCCTTGCTCGTCTCATGGAGCTCTATCGGACCCTGTGAGCTTTAATCTGTATGACATCTCGTACATTTCTTATTTCGCATCAGTAATGATGCTACCAAATGCGCGGAATCCTGGCAAAAGCTTCTAGAATTACGCCGCGAAAGAGGGACACGCTTACAGGTGCGTTTCGGGGGTTAGGTGCCCCCACTAAGTTACAATTAATTCCTTTATTACAAAACTCTCAATCGAGTCTAGGTTATCGAAGTCATGTCTCTCCTCCTTCCTCAATCCCAATTATATTCAGCATTATCCATCCTGCCCCCACCGGACATCACTAACCCCACTTCAACTAATACACTCGTTGCTCAAACAACCATCTATCACTTTCTACCTTATATTGAAGAAATTGTTAAACTTGTTGAGGTAGAGGAAGAAGAGTCTACGAGGAAGGAGGTGGAAAAACGAAGGACCCGCCTTGGTGCGCCCAGTCTAGAGGTCTTGAAAAACGAGGTTGGAAGAGAGATCTTGGGACCTTCCAAGGTATGTCGAATTCACTAACATCGTAACAGGCCACTCATTGTCACTCAAGCTTCCCTCACTTTATGAAGAAATCCTTAATCATCCCAGTACTTCAGATGAGTTACGCCGCTCAACAGACGCTAAGCTACTGCGCCACAAGAAGCGTTACCTGCACGCGATACCAGATACATCGGAGTTTTCTGCAGAAAAGTTAGAGATATTGTCGCAAGTCGATGACTTGGTAAAAGGAGCCGTGATCTTGAGGATTCCTGATGAGCTGGCCTGGACGATATACTTGGAAAATACGGACTGCGAGAGTGTTGGTTAGTCCGAATTATCAGACTGCTTCTGTGCCTTGTTCTAAAGTATTTGTTTAGCTGATTATGACCACGGGCTTGCTAGCCAGTTCATCAGGCTATTCCCAACATCTCCTACGACATCCTTGATAAAGGGGTATTTCCTTTACATGAATATATCACTTTCAGAGGAGGAGAAAGGTGAGGGCGAAGACGAAGACGAAGACAAAGATGCTCCAGCTCCGAAGCCAGACGATGAAGATCCATTTGACATGATCTTAGTATGCTCAATGTTTGTCTCATTTACTATGCCTGATGCAGAGTTACAGAATGCATTTGCAGTCATCCCCAATTCAAATATTGCGAACCGAGTTCTGTCGGAGATCTACTTGACTGAACTTGATTATGAGAATGCTATCAAGGCCGCTGAGAGTGGGTTGGAATTATTGAACAGGCTTGAAAAGAGTACCGGTCGCAAGCTGCCCAGGTGCGCCTACTTACCATTTCAAGATGTGAGTCTCTGAGTTAACTTGTTTTACAAGTGTACGAATAGGCTACAAAGTGATTTTGTCCACCTCACTTGTGCATTTATTCCCACCCAAGCATCACCCACGCGCTCTACGCCTCATCGACGATGTTCTTGAGCAATTTCCAAACAACGTGGCCTGTTTGATGGGTCGTGCTTACATCATGCAGGCAGCGAAGAAGTGGGAGGAAGCCGCAGTCCATTTTAGCAGGGTAGACGAACTGCTACCCGAAGATCTGTCCGACGGACTGCGGGCTCGTGAGGAGAATGCGTGGTGTCGGTGCCAGATTGATGATTTCAATGATGGATTAGTTGTCCTTCAGAGTATTGTCACCATCCTACAGAGCCTGGATGAACGTGGAGAGGATGCAGCTCGATGTCTATGGCGAGTTGGCAAATGCTACTGGGATATGCATGGCAAGTTCTCCACAAATTAACCTTGCAAAGATGATCTTGACTGACATATATATACAGAAAGCAAACGGGAAGAAGCTTATCGATATTTCATTTCATCTCTGAAGTCAAACTCTAGTTATGCGCCTGCATTTACATCACTTGGTATTTACTACGCCGAGGTTGCCTCGCCACTGGATCCTGATCGTGCTTCCAAGTGCTTCCAGAAAGCATTTGAATTGGATCCCCGCGAAGCTGAAGCTGCCCGTCGGTTAGTGGAAGGTTTTGCGGAAGATCGTGAATGGGATCTCGTCGAGGTTGTCTCTCGCCGAACTATCGAAGGTGAAGGCGGTCTAGACGCAGGCATTGGGGGTGACGGTGCTTCCGCATCTTTACGATATCTCCCGACCAATGCATGGGCTTGGAAGGCCTTAGGTGTTGTGGAGCTTGTGAGTCTTGTTTTGACAAAATTCGCATTTGTCTCACCCAAGCCCGTAGCATCGTCGAAATTATCCACCGGCTATTCAAGCTTTCCAGGTTGCACTCAGGGCGGAGCCCGCAGATGCGCTATCCTGGGTCAGATTGGGCGAGTCCTACAGTAAGGCCGGAAGGCACGTCGCAGCCGTCAAAGCTCTAGAGCGGGCACAAGAGCTCAATCCGCACGATTGGGTTTGTGCTTATATTATTGGCGATGTGAAGCACCAGATGGGCAATTATCAAGATGCCATATGCGCCTTCGAGTCAATTTTGGTTGATCAGCCTACAGATATTGGAGTCCTTGTTTCGTTGGGTCAAGCGTACCTAGACCAGGGACGTTGGGAGTCATCTGAAGGTTTCCAAACGAGGGCGGAAAAATCATTTTCAACCTGCATTTCTGTGGGGCTAAGGACATTTGAGGCGAGCGCTGGTTTCCGCGGTGTCGTGTGGAAGATTATCGGGGATGCGATTTACGCACTTTCTGCACAATCTACATACGCCGATGAAGGCGTAATTCGTGATGCCCTCGAGGGTGTTATTTCCTTTCTTCCCGCCAAGAACGATCATTTATCAGGCCTTGTCGCGCCTAAGGCGATAATTCCTGAAGATGCAGCCTTGAGTGGGATAAAAGTCCTTGAGATTGCGCTTGCAGCCTACAGCTATAGGACATCGCTTGGCCAATCGGAATCGACGACGACTAGTGGAAGTGCTTGGTTCGATCTCGGAATTGCTCTCCATTCTTGGGCCATCAAATCCTCAGAGCCGCCAAGCGCTCAAGCAAAGATTATCTCATTTATAACACAAGCCCTCCGGGAAGAGCCTGCGAAGAGCCTGTTCTGGATGGGACTTGGAGATGTGTACTTCCTTTCTAGTGCAAAGAGTGCCCAACACGCATACGTCAAGGCGATCGAATTTGACTCAAAGGTAGTTACAACCGCGCCGTGATCTATCTCCTTTGCTTATCGAGAGAAGAATGTTGCAGCTTGGACAAGCCTCGGGTTACTGTACTTGCATCACGGCGACACGGAACTGGCCAATGAAGTCCTTTACCGCGCACAGACGCTTGATCCAGATTATGCCGTCGCGTGGATCGGCCAAGCCATGGTAGCCACAAGAAACGGCCATGACACAGAAGCCGCCGCTATGTTTGAGCACGCCATTGGCTTAGCTCCTAATGTTGTGAGCCTTGACATGAATTTTCAGAGCTATCCGGAAAGAATCTC
The DNA here is from genome assembly GCA_018221635.1 of Tephrocybe sp. 10521TJB. Classification (NCBI taxonomy): domain Eukaryota; kingdom Fungi; phylum Basidiomycota; class Agaricomycetes; order Agaricales; family Lyophyllaceae; genus Tephrocybe; species Tephrocybe sp. 10521TJB. Next base: position 11,713 of record JABAJS010007710.1, read on the forward strand.
ATGTCTTTTCTTAGCCCGAAGGAGATTTGGAATTTGCCTCACGGTCTTTCCAAAAATATCGATTGTCAGAGTACAATTTGAAAGGGTCAATGGAGACGCTTCTTCCCGCGTTCTTCACTTTGGACCGATATTGCACGCGACGACCAGACGACGCCACAGGCCTTCATTTGCACGCACTGGTTTGTGAGAGCCTGGGGCACCTGGAGGCTGCGGCGGGTCGCTTGTCCCGCACCATAGCGATATTAGAGGCGGAATATGAGGTCTCGGAAGATACTACCGTTGAACGGCACTTTACGATAGCAAACTCAAACCTCGCACGTATCCGCTTGGGATTACGGGATTTTGATGGTGCGGCACAGTCCTTTGAAAGCGCCCTCGGGCTGCTTCCCGAAGATGAAGAGCCGGAGACAAAGCTATTGCGCGCACAGGCGCTATTTGGGTCTGGACTTGCGAACTTCTTACAAGGCGATCTGGAGGGTGCTTTGGCGAGCTTTGAAGCCGCGCTGGAGAGTGCAGGTAATGACAAAATGCTGCGGGGCCAAGTCACGGTATTGCTTGCGCAAACGATGTGGGCCACTCAGAACGATGAATTCAAGGAGAGTTCCAAAGCGCAATTACTTGAATGGTACGAGTAACGCATATCCGATTCGGGGTGGCGCTTCGTTCATTTTATTTTGCATTGTATACTCGTTAACCGTTCCGCGATTCCCCCACACAGTATCGGAGCGGACCCGGAAAATCTCATGGCAATAAACACTCTTGCGGGGATGGGCATCCTTACTGACGATGAGACCTTGGTGGATGCAGCACTATCGGAGATATTGGCGCTTCCGCTTGAGCAGCGTCACGAGCTGGACCCCGGACATAACGTCGATCATTTGTTGACGCAGTATTATCTTGGGCAGGTGAGTTTGTATGTCATGATAGAGGAAGACAAGGCACTGATGGACGGAGCAGGAGGATACGAAGAAAGCGGTATCGGTCGTGCAAGATTCGCTGTTCGCGGAACCGTCAAGTGGAGAAGCACGAGTATCGCTTGCGAGGCTTATGCTCCAGCAGGATAACATTGGATCAGCGTTTGCGTTGTTGGCTGGATCTAAAGGGACGAATACGGAGGACTTGCCTACGATATTGAGTTTGCGAGCGATCGCACTGTCGGAGAGTGGTAATGGAGCGGGTGCACTGCGGCAGGTGCAGCGCGCCATTATGCTGGCGCCGTCGGATCTGCGATGTTGGCAGGCCTTAGCATTAGTACAGTCCCGCGCTACTGAATGAAAAATGGTGCCGCGAGCTATGGAGAGGCGTGAAAGGAAGTATATGTAGATGACGCCGTGGTAAAAATTCGCACAAACAGTGTTACTCCGAGTGCTATTGTTCTTAAGTTTAATTAAAAAGAAGGGCGCTGACAGCGTCAATTTCATGGATAGGCACGAGACGCATTAGAATTTTTTTTCTAAATTAATGGAATGCCTATTTCTCGTACCTATGAGCCCAAGGACACCCCTCTGAGCATGGCAAAAAAGTGGGGTTTGGATTGTATTATGTTGATATTATAGGCCAGTATTTGCGAATGTACACATCCCTCCGTTATAGTCTATTTACCAATAGATGAAGCCTGCGCGTCTCGGACGTCGAGTCCTGGACGGAATCGAGCCACCATTTGAGGCGCGATTGCATGTTCTTGTGTGTGAGGTCAAGGTTTATACTGGAAGTGGGGTAAGAAATGAAGCTTTGGATTTTAGGGGAAGGGACGTACATGCCACGCTCGCCAAGGGTTTCCTCGAGGTCCTTCGTGGATAGTTTGTCAAAGAGTTTGTCCTGAATGAGCAGTGTGTCATCTTCTGCTAGGAACTGAAGGTGTTTCTGGATGCGTCGTATCCGCAACGCGTTGATGCCAACGGTGGATAGCTGAAGGAGTCTGCAAGGTAGTTAGTTGAGAGGTGTTTTGGCTTTGAGGCTACGTACCCGCAGACAGCAGTCGAAGCGTCTGAAGATTTGAGGGCGTCCAAGGGGATATGACCTTTGGGGTATTCAGCACGCTTGAGTTGGTCAAAGATGTGGCGGTATTCGAGGGAGAAAGCGACGGCCTTGTTGGTGCGCTTTGTGTTGATACGCTCGCGCTGGGAGGGGAGGATACACGTGGAAGGGAGCATGAAGGGAGCGTATATGGCAATGAGAGGGATAATTTCTTCGAGGAGGAGAGCGATGAATAAGAATGGCACGACTCTGAAGAAGGATATTGAGTTTAGAGATGCCAGAAAGTGAAAAGACAAACTTGTTCATGTCCGACTTTTGCGTACGGATGAGCCTGTATTCTGAGCGCAAAAGAGGGCTTCCACCAGCTTTTATACGAGCGCGGATGAGACTGATTTCTTTCCGGCGTATAAAGATGAGCTTGACGCCGCGAAAATAAAATTTCTAGAGAGAGATTGGTTTATGATGAGGTTTATGATGATGGTGGACGTACGGCAATTTCTATGGCTTTGTGTAGGGTGCGCTTGAACCAGTTTGCATCTGCTGGAGGAGGTTTGAGGACGCCGTGAGCTTCGGCATCATCAATGTCACGTTTGGCCTCTTCTTTGACAACAAGCAGAGACGGTGGTGGACTAGATGGTTTTATAAGGGGTACTGTTGGCTTAAGAGGGGTATGGGTTGCGGATGCGGTTGACGGCTTGGGTGGTTTTATGGGCGCGGGCCTGAGGTCGAGCTTGGTCTTTGACTTTGGGTGAGCAAGGTGGTCGTCTTGTGTAGTAGGCTGCTTGGGCGCTGGTACCGGTGTTGAGAGGAAGCGATTGTGAACGACGAGGAGGAGAGATTGCTGGCGGTGACTGACTATACGAGCATTCGTCCAGGATGCGGGCGGTCGACGCAACATGGAGAGACGCAAAGAAGTATTTTTTGGCTGTCACGCGTTACAATGCGTCACTCATGCTTGACCTTGCTATAGTACATTCTATAGACCATCTTACCGCCCCCGTCGCTGCTGCTAATGTCCTTGACAATCCCTCAGCACGCGCTATTGCGTCTACTGCACTCATGATTGGAGAGCTCCAGTCCTTTATTGACGATAAATCACCCCGATCTAGCTTTGACTCAGATAATCTCATTCTATTTCCGCCCGTGTCTCCCTCTCCCCCGACCGACACCACTCGTCACTATCTGCGCGAGCTGGTACGTGAAGCTCAGTTTGACGCCGCAAATATTTCTTGCTCCAGCATTCTCGCCGGCACTGGAAGCGAGAGCGACGATACCGGCGACATTGCGTTGTGGCTTGGCAACGGAGATTTCGCAACTCCGGATCAGGTACTTGCTGCCCTTGGCCTTACAGAGTGGGCTGCTGGTGGAGAGGTAAGTACGCGATTTAGAACAAGTTTTCAGTGGTCAATGTCGGTCTAGGTCGTGATGAGCAACTTTACAGTGCCGTCTGGGTTGGATGGACTGCTGAGGGAGCTGGACGACCAACTATGCTTCAGAGCAACTGCGCCGATGTTGACGGGTGGGATTGTCTTATTTTTCCTAGTCGGACGTGTCTCTGGCGGATGTGCTGGCCTTGTAGGAATAGGGACTTGGTCCTAAGCTTAAATTTAAAGCCGGCCCGGTGTATTCAGTAGTCACGTGCATACTTGAACTCGAAAAATATCATTGTCGTTGTCAATACTGTTTAACTCTACAAAATGCAGTCCGATACGCTTACATCTCTGCAGGCGCAGATACAGGCACTGTCTGACCTGCATAACAGCCTACAGGGGCTCCGGCGTCTCCCTCTGCAGCTGCTGAAGCCATCGATTACGACATTGACGACCCAGACCCTGCGCCCAGAGTTCCAGCAGTTGAAGGATATAGCCGACACGATCCGCACGGAAGGAATTCAAGAGGCGCTCCGGGTGGCGCGAGATAGCGTATCAGCAGATACAAGTGATTTGAACCCCAATTTACGCAGGGAGAATCGGAAACGGAGGTGAGTGACCGAGACTTCAAGGGGGACGGATAATGCTTGAACGGGAAGTACAGGCGAGGAGCCTCTCCAGATTCACCACAGCCGTATATTGGGGTGGATGAGCACACGACGTCGTTATTCCCGGAAGATGACTCGCCTGCACTGAAATTTGAGGGTCTTGCCGGTTATATCCGGGAATTCAATAGTAGGCACGAATCGAAATTACATCTGTGGAGACGGACGCGTGGAGATGACGAAGGCACGACGGTGCTCCGATACACCTGTCCTGATGTGTTGACTGCGTATATCACACTTCAAGGGAGGACAGGGGCTCTGGTTACAGAGAGCTTGACTACATTTGGGCCACGAGAGAGGGTGGGGTTGTTCAACGACATACTAAAATTTTAGATTTGACTGATGGTCTACAGAAATCACCACACTCGCAGTCGGAGTTTGTAGTTTATCGGAGCCTTGCTCAGCAGATCGCCAAAATGCTGCACTCGCATCCGAGAGTGGCTGTGCAAAGTGTTGTGGTATGTTGTCGCTCCCTCGATCGTGTTCTACAATTAACAGACAAGTCCAGAGCCTCCTCAGTTCGTACGAATCGCTCTTCGTTGAGCGGTGTGCCAGCTGTGAGCGTGTATTGTCATCAGAAGGTCATATACCACCAGTCGTGCGGGTGTTTGTGGACGGGACATGGGCTGCCAGACATGTAGGATGCAGAATCTGAAATGCAGGGACCCCGGGGAGCGCGGCGGAGCGGAGCACGAGGCTACTGAACGCCGGGCGATTTCCCGATTTGGATATACCCTATTTATCTCCTTTGTTTCCAGTTTATAAATATTCGACGACGCCTTTCCAACTCTTACCTCGACGACGACCACTCCCCTATTATGCTCACCGACGTTCACAACAGCGACCTCACCCCCGACCTCATCGTTCCCGCCGTTCCCTCCCCCTCCAACGTCGTCGTCAGCCCCGCAGGCATTATCCACGTCCTTGGCTACACTCCCTCAGAGGGCGAGTCCGGCACACCCATCTCTGTCCGCATCCACTTCCACCCAGACTTCTCAGAGGAGATCTACGTCCGTCTCGTCATCGGCCACAAGCCTGTCGCCACCACCGTCCGCGAGATACACGACGCACCCTACGGTAGATGGCAGCTCGATGCAGTGGCTCCCTCCTTCAATTATCACGCCTCATCCTCAAAGGTCCTTCTCTCCGTACAGGCTCTCAATAAGGACAACACAATCCTTGATACCGCCACCTTTGGCGAGTTTTCTTACTGGGCGCCTGGTTTGTTGTCTCCTTTGCCTCTCCAGCTACCACCGCTATATAAAACTTTGAGAATAGATGCATCCTCATCCTCTGTTCCCCGCGACGTGCCCACCACCAAGAAGCCTAAACTACACATCGAGACTTCACTCCGCCGCCCCTCTTCCTCGTCAATTTCACGCAGACGCGGCGCCTCACACCTCCCCACGCCCTCTCCAACCTCCCCAACCCGCCATCGTAATGCCCCAAGGCCCGAAGTCCATCTTCACCGACGCACAAAGTTAGAATCCGTCATGCGCCCCAAAGGCGCAAAGGGCGATGCCCACATTCAGACCCCTCTTCTCCAGCTCGTCACCCCTCTTTCGAGCATCTGCGAGGATTGGACCTCAGCTGAAAACTCTGTCGGCCGTCGTCTCGTCCGCTTCAGCAAGGTCCAGGACGGCCGTCGTCTTGTCGTCTCCTGCGAGCCCATCACCGCCGAAGAGTATCGCGAATCTGACTCTGTCATTTCCTGTATATTCCGCGAGGAATCTCAGACTTGTTATGTCACTTCCGTCGACATCATCTTCCTCCTCGAGCGCCTCACCAATAGCGATTTTCCTGTCGAAGAAAAAAATCGCATCAGGCGCAATCTAGAGGGTCTTCGTCCCACTACCGTCTCCAAACACAAACACGGGTTTGAAGAGTTCTTTCAGCGTATCATGGAGTTTCCCGACCCGAAGCCAAGAAACATCGAAAAGGACTTGAAGGTGTTCGAGTGGTCGTTGCTCGACCAGGCTCTAGACAAAATCTTGTCAAAATATGTAGGTCTCGACCCCTATTTCTCGAGTTGTTACTCATATTTTCGCTCAAAAGACCATCGACACTTCCACCTTGCCTATCGACGAGCCCGAGTCTTCCTCGTCAGCCGAGCCTTCTCCTTCCACTGGTTCCGATGACGCGGAATACGAGCTTCTCAACCCCCACATCAAGATGGAAGGCGATCCTTACATTGTAGAGCCAGCCCTTTCCACGCCCCTTCAGGACGAATTCCCGTACCTCACTTCTTCCGATGGCTCAGGGTCTCTGTGTTCGCCTCTTGACGGTCCGAGTTCCGCACCGTATCATATTTACAATGCGGAGGGCATTCATGCAGAGCCCAGCGGCTCGGGCGCAAGCCACTGGGGCGACTACAACAAAGCTGTGGCGGTGGATTCCATGGCCCTCGATCATTATGCCGCTTATGAGGTCAGTAACGGCAACCCCGTCATCAGCTACCCCGACGTCGACTTTGCGACTTCTTACGAGCCTTTCGCTTACCATAATACTGTCGAGCCCTGGTCATGACGCATCGGTGGCGTCCCCAGGTTTTGATCCGGTTCCTACTGTTTCCTTTCCATCTTGGGTTTTTTCGGCCGCAACCCCACATCCCCCATGGACATATTTTTTCATTACACGGTATATTTCTTTGTAACAGTAAACTTCCTTCTATCATTATTCATTATTCGTTCTTCTGAACTTCGTAGAATTATAACGTCCATTGCAGTGAGAAAGGAATGCTATTATTGTACATGGTTGACTTGTACATTATCCAAGGGTGTCCGAGAGGGAGGAATTAATCAAATACATGAAAAAAATTTGTAATTATATTATCGATTCCCGCGTCGCCCAAAAGTAAGGCTCCCGAATCGGGAGAATCGTCCCTTGAGCGATCCAAACGAACCAAGGCTTCCAACATGCGACGGCGCCACCGACGTTCCTGAAGTCTGTGCGCCCCCATTCGGAGAATGAACCGCGTTCCCGACATTGACAAAGGAATTTCTTGGCGATTCTACAGACAAGGAGTCGCTCCCCCCGTTCTCCCCCGGCGCGGAGGACACACCATTGATCCCGTGCCGCGCCAGGTGTGCTAGATGTCGCTGCAGGGGTGTCTGTTTGAGGTGGGGGGGAAGGTTCTTGGTGCTCGTGGGCGACACAGGCGGGTAGGACGACGAGGACGCTGGTGGTTGCCCCAGCTGCAGAGGCGAAAGGACGTAGTTGCCGCGGGTGGTAGAGGAAGTGGAATATGTGCGTTGCAGGGATTGCTCGTAGAGAGACTGCTGGTATGAGGATGAGGCGTTCTGGTGCGATTGAGCAGACGTTGATATCGACTCTGAGAGTCCGTCGACGGCAAGACGCCGGACTTCTTCGCGGAAGTTCTTTTTGAAAAACTTTTCCAATGTCTCGTGGAAGGGTATAAATTCGGGGGGACAGAGGTGCCCGTGGAGTTTTAAACAGCTGTCGATGACGCGGACCTAGATATATGGTGATTAGTCGTCCACAATTCATAGCCGATAGTTAGCTCGCCTGTTCATCAATGGCAGCTTGCAGTTTGTCAACTAGTTCTGCTCGCTCGGGGTACCGGGCGACATAGTCGGGGCTGAAGAACATTTGACGGTAAGAGGCAATGCCTGTATTCATGGGCGCATCTACGGCACTGTTCAGCGACATTGCAAGGGCATTTGTTGATACCAGTTGAGACGTCTTTGCAAGCGCCTGGTACTTGACATTAAGGGCTGCCAGCTCTTTTGTTTTGAGATCGACTTCATTCAGTGCGATTTCAAGAGGTGACATCTCAATGGCTTCGAGAGCGACAACCTCTGAACGTCGCAGCACCGTTGGGAAGGCCTCCTCAGTCGTGTAATAGGTTTTTTCGAGCCAGACCTCTTCCGTCCCATCCCGTGCTGTCTTCTTAACTTGCCGGGACGAACTGAAGAGGTTGATTGCACTGGGAGGTTATGAGCTTGTGTATCTTAACCTGACTGAGTTGAAGCTGACCTGTGCTCGTAATACGTGCGGACAGTCAAGGGCACCTCTGGGTTAGTAAATATTGGCCTGTTTCGATCAGGTTCAGGTGTGACAGCGGTGCATTGTATCCATTGCTCGGTTCCAAAGCGAATGTCGACGGGAGGGTCGCCAGGCGTTTTGAGCAGTTGTGCGCCCGTATGTTTATTAAGCATGCGTTCACAGAAAGCACCAAACTTCTCCCATTCATAGCCACGATACTACAAACGAATTATCAACGAGATTCCGAGATGCAAACTGAAAGACATACGATAAAACGTTTGTCGCGGATAGCACCAGGGAAACTGCCGTAGAATGTCACTCGATAATAGTCAGGGTAATATCGCTGTTCAGTAACAATGTGCTCCAGAAGCATGGCCTGGTGTCGAAGGATCTCCGATAGTCGGGCACTGTGAATCAAGATGTGAGCAATTGAACATTGAATGTTCGTTCGGACGTACTAATTGAATGTGACTTCAGCATGTTGGAATGCCAGTTCCTTGCATATATCAATAGCACGTTCCCAAGCCTTCCCTTTGCCTGTCAAGTTTGTTGAGTGAAGATACAGTATGATGATTTGATACACAGGACTTACCAAGGTAATCGAGAATAAGCAGGCACAAAGTCTCCTTGCGATGAAAATGTGATTGCTGTGGAAGTCCAAGATCTTCCATAGGACCCACGAACGAGTTCAAATCCCACTCGTGTAGGTCAGAGTGCAATTTCAGTGTCAAGGCAGCCTCCACATAATTTTGCGATTGAAGATGCATCTGTAAGTCTCTTAGTGACTAGGCAAGAAGGGATCGCAAATACTGTGCTTACATTGACCAGTTGGTGGACATACTTTATGTAGATTTCATCTCGACCAATTCTTCGAATAAAGTTCATGAGCCTCAGCTGAGGAGGGATTTAGCAAACAAGCTGATAAAGACAAAGCACCTCCATACCGTGGCAATCACGCGGTCATCTGCAAATTCTTCACCATCAGGTAACGCCCTCACACTTAGCAGGAGCTCAAGGAAAAGGTCGACAGAGTCGAGGAAGTTCGAAACTCGTTCCCGTAATTGTTCGTCCACATCGGAGGTCTCGAAAAGGTGACGAAGCTGCCCGATGAAAAATGCACGCGATATATCGTCGCCCTTGCTGTCCGACATGAACAGAGAATCTAATCGGGTGACAAGTTCGTTTTCAATCTCGTCAAAGTGCTCCGACTGGTGATATTCAGAGACGATCATGCTGTAGAGTATTTGAACGGCGTAATTCCGTAATTGATCGTGATGGCTGAGACAAAGGTTCACGACGTGCCCAACAAGAGACTGAAGATAGGCTTGGTAGCCCTAGAGACTGTTAGGGAAATTGTGATGCGGTATGCGCCTTTCACTCACTCCATAGCGTATTGGTGGCTCGCCGTTGCTCGAGACATGCTCGGCCCAACCCAAAGCCTGCCAAATGCTCAGCAGAATACCCGCACCTTCCCCTCTAATATCTCCCGCAAGGCGCCAGACTGCACGACGTTTCTGTATCGTGAATTCCTTAGAAATGAGTAATTAAATAGATACACAGAAACTGCGTACCTGTGGGCTGAATTCCTCGATAACAAGTTGATCGGAAGACAGGAGTTTAAGCAACATGTGTAGGCATTCTCTCCAGAGGTTCGCATCAAACTGTGATTCGGACTCTTGTGGTGGAATAAAGTCTCTTTCCATGAGCTGGGCAATGGGATCCATCATCTTGATCAATACCTTGTGGGCCAACACATTGACGTTAAGCCAGGATTTCGGGAATGCTTCGTTCTCCAATATTGACGTGGCGACAAGAAAAAAGTGGGACATTAAAGTGACGAACTTATCCCTTCCCTCGAACTCCAAACTGCTGAGAAGAAATTCGACAATGTGCTTGGTCGGCGAGGAGAGAATCAACACCAGGAAGACAACCGCAGTCTCTCCTAATCCTGGATTGAATATAACATCCCCTTCGCTCGGTAAGGGCACATTATTTGGCCCGCGAGGTGCATCTGGCAGATACGAGAACAGAGAGAAAGGGTATGACTCCGGAAAAGTAACAGGAATGGGCGATTTTAATGTCGTTGGCGATCTCTCGATGGCTCTGCGTGAAGCAGGATTCTGGAACTCGCGATATGAGTCCAATAACCTGTAATAGTAAGTTTATCAGCACTGATTAACTCTCAAAGAGGCCTCGAACTTTCCTAGGGAGAAGAGACAGAAGAAATTCAATGTTGTCCTGCTCAGTTTGCAATAACTTGCGATTAGCTCGGATTTCGGGGTTCACGAGATTCTCCTGTAGCTTATCCAACATCACGGCCACAATGGTTACACATAAGCGGGTGCTTTCTAACCATCCAACCCGAGCGGCATCGCGGGCTGCTTCGTTGTCATTTGATTGAGTGTGGACATACTCATCATAACGGCCGAAATGAGGCTTGATCCAGTTGACAATTGCCTCAACTAGAAGTGCTCGAGATTGAGCATTGTCGAATAGAAAGCCCTTTACGATCTGCAGATACATGATGAGCTTCCAGATCAGTATCTTTCCTTTGCCCACTGTCACTGTGCTGGCGAATGTTGTGGCGATCGACACGAGTTCGACTACCGGGAAGATTTTGGCCAATTGGGGTAAGATTGAAGTGAAGTGCTGCAAGGCGATTGTCTGCGTTCCTATGATTGACGGTGGAGACGTCGTTGACATCATGCGAGTAACCTCAGCCAGGTGTAATTTCAGTTCCTTTTTGAATGTAGTATCAAGATGCTCTGCGGTAGTGTCTCCTCCCATTCCAATCTCCTTTGCTTTCTGAAGCTCTCGAGATCGTGCAATGAACTTGAAGATGTAGTGCCAGACCTTTAACGCAGCACGAAGCGGGGAAGCCATCTCTGTTGATGTCGGATTTTGAAGAAGACGATTCATGGAATGAATCAAATGGGAGGAGGCTGCGGCACAGTTGAAATGCTTCTCGATGTAGACGTCCAGAACGGGTTGGAAATTACTGAAACGTCGGTCTTGTACTATGCCGAGAACGGTCACGAGTGCGTTGAATACCAAGTGATCCATTTCACCAGTCTGATTGCCGTGGGATACGAGAATTCCAAAAAGAGAGTCGAAGATATCACGCAAGAACTTAACAATCTCCACCTCCCCAACGAAGGTAAACTTGGTGAGAGTTGTTGGAAGGTAATCTTTATCGCCCAACTTTTCCCAGTTTAACAAGTGCAGCAGAACAGGATTTTGAGTAAACCTGGTAGAGCAAAGAGATGAACGGATGGTCAATGTGTCCCTCAGCGGCGGTGCAAGACGCAGCATGTCAGGGTGGACAGCGATTTGATCTGACTTTTGTCCAGCAGACAGCCATGATGGAGCAGCCAGATAGAGATCGACTGGGACCTGTGTCAACTTATCCGCGCGGTACATGACTAGCAAGCGGCTGCCGTCTTCTAAAAACGCATGGTTGTCAGGGAATAGAGGTTGGAACGCAAACGCAAAAGGGCGGTCCATCATGTCTAATCCGCTCTTGCCATTTAAACGTTCGCGTCCAGTACGGTTGCGGAATGTGAAGAACAAATGCCATAATGGCCTTCCTTCGAGGGGTAGTTGGATCTTGATCAGTTCACCAAAAGTCGGTTCATTACAGCGCTGGAAAACCATAGAATGAAACCTGGTCATTAGGGGCTCGCCACTTCCTTGGGAAATGACGTCTTCTATAGTGTTTCCTAGCTGATCCTTGACTTCAACGGTGACCTGGACATTATTGGAAAATGCGCCCATTTGGCCTCTTGCCAGGTTAACCACACTTATGCGGGGGGTGGATGCGTGGGAGGACGTGAAATCACCGCACCAGAGCTTGACGTAGAGTTCGTTGCGGACGTCGCCAGGGAAGACAACGTCAGGGAAGCCTAGCCGCAACGTGGTAGGAGTATCTTGCAGAAGCGCCATGTTTTCCCTGATGATTTTTGAGGAGTCACCACGGAAGACTTTGAGAGAGACGGCTAAGTTTTCGGCACTGGTTGTTGAAGATCAGCTAAGTAATTCGATTTATTCAGAGACCAGCGCACCGAGGTGATTTTTCAAACTCCTTGGTGTTATTATTGATAATATTTTGGTGTATCATAGAGAAGGAAATTTCGTTGGTCGGTATGTAGATCTGCATTGTGTGCTCACGAAGAGGTGATACATCCGTTTGCTCTACTGTCATCTTGCTCAGTTGAGTGAGCTCTAAGACAGCACATCCAAAGGGTCTGCGAGACTGCGACGAGGAATCGGTTGACGGCGATCCTTTGCCTTCGTAATCGGGCTCAGCAATTGTCAGAGTACTGGCATCAGGTCGGGTTGAAGCCTCCGAAACCCTCTTGCCATCTAGAGGTGTACCAGATCCTATATGATTGCCAAGTTTGAGTGCCCCGTTCCGAACGATGCGGCAAACCAAGTAAATGGGGTCCGCCACATCGGAAGGAGCCAAATCGACGAAAAAGGTACGAATACGTCCGCTGGGGCTGCGAGCTAGCACCCCGTTATGGCTTAGAATTGCACAGAAGTCCTCAGTGACAAACTGAGTCCCTTGTTTCTTGTACAAAGAGAAGAAGAGTTCGGCGGTCTCTCCAGGAGCACAGGGAGTTGCTACGAAGGCGCGAACGTCAAGGTACACATGGTAGAACTTTGTCGTAGTAGGTTTGGGTGAAATGGGAGGGCCAAGGCAGCCCTGAGAACGTGACCGAGAGTGGTCGTGAAGGTCGGGGAATGCGGAATGAGCTGGTGTCGGTAATGGCCTGACAGGTACATATTCAGTACTGGTACCAAGAGTAAATGGTCGCATGTCTTCAGAAGACAAGGGCAGATAGGCAAGGGAGGCTTGCATGGCGTACATACGGACCGCGCTGACCCAACTTCGGGGGTCGATCTCCCCTTCGACGTCCACGCTTACAAGACCACCCCAGGTAGGATGGCGAACAATCACATCCAAGCCCTGCACAAGGTTACCACTCACGAGTCTGGTTACACACTCGCGACGCATGTTCACAGTTTCTTCTGCACTCAGCGTCTGTGCAAGAAGCTGCCGTCGGCCAAGGTGCAAAGCCTCAACGTGCTCCCTGACGACGTGAAATAGCTTGTAATTCCGTCTTGCGAGATATGTGAACATTACTGTGTGCCATTCACGTAGAGCAGAAGCAATTTCGTCGATGATGGGCTGAGCAACGCCAGAAGCAGTATCATCTCCTGACTTGAGTGACGGGCGCGGAGGTAGAGGCTTCATAAGTTGAGAGTCGGCAGGGGAGGATGAGCGTAAGCTTGCTGGATATACTGGCAATCCAGCTCGAGACGAATTAGCCTGATCCGGCGGGGGGCCAAGTCTGAACGACTTCCTGGAGGCATAGGGATCTGCGTCTTCGTCCTCCTCCCTGAGAGTATCCATACCGATACTGGAACCACCTCTTCTCCATGAAAGTGTGTCTGAGGCAAGGCTGCCATGTCCACTGGGGCTTACATGGCCATTTAGACCGTTGCTGGAATTTCCTAGCGTGGAAGCAAGGTCCTGGAGACGGCCCTCTGCGTCAGACAACTCGTCGCGAATATAGATATGAGATGCGGGGAATATTCCAATGAACACCTGCTGCGGCTCCTCGACTTTGGCGGGGGCCTTGATGCCGGAGGAGGAAGGGTCCTGGAGGGCCCAGGTTACGGGTGGTCGACGAGTGGTGCAGACGACGTAACTGCAAAAGCTTAATCAGCGGCTTCGGGGGGAGAGTAGAAATAAGAGACGTACCCTCTGTACCAAACACCTTCTACCGGTTCTTTGCTTCTCGGGGTATACTTTTCGAACGCGTATACCTCATCACCGACCTCAAGAGAAACGACGTCGCGATTGACAAGGTTGTCATCTGCAGAAGCGACTGTCACGGCAGAGAGACGATTACGAGACGAAATTCTTGTGTCGCGACGAGAGGGTGAGAGAGGATGGATAGCGTAGCCATATACGATGAGTGGTAATGGCTCCCACATGGGTATATAGGCGAGAACGCCGCGGATTGCAGAGAGAAGTCAGAGAAATAGTATAGTCAGAGACAGAGAAGGGCGTGGTGGCGATAATAAGCAGGCAGCGAGATTTTCAGCTGAGCTCACTGTTTGTGACCTCTCTCCAGAATTAGTCACACGTGTCACACATGGCCTCTCTCTCTGACCAGATCGACCGTCTCACTCACAACACACGGGCAATCAAGGCAACCACAGCCCAGGTCACTGCCCCCGTCGACGGCCCATTCACCAGGGCTGTCCTCTCTGCTCATCTCGGCGACCTCATTCGGGACATCGACCCTTCCGAACTCGGTCTCTTCTCCCTACCAGAATCAGAGATCACCCGTGCAGAGTTTACGGGCGCGACTCCTTTGAAAAAGCCTCAACATCGACGCGAAGATGTACAAAAATCAAAAGAAATTGAGCCTGAGATCTACGCTGAGGCTGCCCTCAAGTGCATCGATCGCTAGTAAGCCCCACATCCGTATATCGACGCGTCGCTCACGCTTTGCATAGTAATGCAGTCAAACCAATGCCCCGTGCACATTCTCAGGTCACGGCTATTTTCGAACGTCTGACCCTTGTCCGGCAGAACATTCAGAGTCTTACTGTGACCCTCCAACAAGTCAGTTTGCCTTGAACACCCATCGCGACATTACCGACTATTCTTTCCAGACACAAACAGAGGAGGAACCTTCGCTAAAGTCACTAATCAGCGATGAGGAAAAACGCGTTCGAGATCTTCAGACGCATCTTGCCGCATTGCAAGAGCGTGTATGTTCTCAGCCCATTGTCAAATTAAGTGTACTTCGCTCATAGCCATCCAACAGAAAAAGAACGCTGTCGCGGCAAAAACTACTCTAACCTCCATACCAGCCCTCTTGCATCCAAATCCCAAGCCCAAAGTCCCCCCTCCGCCGTCATCTCCACAGGAGGACAGCTTTTGGAACACTCCAGGCCCTACAACGAGGGCCCTACGTTTTACTGATAACCTACTGGAAAACAATAGTCTTATGGATGACCAGACTGAGCTGGGCGATATCTCCATGACTTCATTCGCGACTCCAATGCCTGTAGCACGAACTGCGCGTATGTCACCTTTCATACCCGGAGATGATTATTTACGGGATATACAAGATACCCCAATCAAATACTACTCGTCCTTTGAAGCTGAAGACAGCGAGAACGAGGGGGCAAAGCAAGATAATGCTCTAGAGGAAGAGGAGAATGAAAAAACAGTCATTCTAAGAAGGCCCATTTCAGGACCTCGAACTCCTGAACCTCAAACATTTTCGTCGTCCGCGGTAGAGAATTTGGCTACAGCTGTCCCAGCATCTGACACGCCCAACCCAAAACAACCGAAAGTAAGGATAAATAGTCAAGTCGAGCATATCGTGGTATGTGCCATCTTATGCCCAATAAATCTTCTCTAATCAACCATTTTCTAGACGAAGATATGGGCTACCATTGGTGAGATGATAATGCCTGGACATCCTTTCGACACTGCTCAAGGTGGCACCGGAACCAAACCCCCGCGGGCTAAGGAAACCATGTATGTTTGCCCATCTGACATCCGTTTCAACTCCCTACTAATGCTATCAACAAGAGTGCATCTACAATTATTATATTCTCTGTCTCCTTCCCCGACGTCTCCATCGGTGTCAAGCGTATCTTCTTTATCGGCTGCTGCGCTTGCCTCTCCCACTTCTCAGCAGATATTGACGGCACATATGCTTCTCTCGTTGCTAGCCAATCCACCTCAGTTTTCGCTCCCACTGAACAAGGTGAAGGATCTGTTGGCTGCAAAGGGTAGTGCTGGTGGCGGTGGGGCAACGGGTACTACTCGGATACTGTATGGGTGCGTCGCCAAGAGACTAGTAAAGATTGACAGAAGTGGGGGGGAGCAAATTGTCAAGTTTGACATATGACTTAAATAAATAAATAACGTATTTGGATGATGCCTGGACATGCTACAATTCTGCCATCTTCTGTTCTTGTGATGGGCTACCTGGTAGCTAAGTGCTGTTACTGAGTTACTGATTTGATATCTGCCTCCGCTATATGCTGGTCCTTTTGTACAAAAAGTAAAGTTGGAGATAGGGTTACCGATTTGGTAATCTGGAAAGATGTCACCGACGCCGCAATGGGACGTTCATGCCCATAGTACTTGATCTCACATAGCTCTACATAGTTTCATAGTCTAAGGTAGACGACACTATTTTCCAGCACCCCCCACGTGACCTCAAAACACCTTCTCGTCGACAGCCTACTACTCTTCCACAAATCCTTCTGTATACATCTCGAGCACTAGAATAAGCAGTTATGACCCTTGGGCACAGATGCCAAAAGTCCAAATGTTAGATTTTGCTTTGATTCCCGACCAGTTACACCTCAAAAAAAAATATATTATCTATCAGTTTCCAAGTGTCCCTGCGTGATTTCTACGATGTTTGGAAGGATATTGGGTTTTCGAACATGCAACCTTTGGCCGCTTATGTAAGAATACACGTGATCATACAGGGAGGAGGAAAGCATCGAGAACAGGTAAAAAAACAAGCCTCAAGGTGCCCCTAATGCCTAGACTTCCCAAAGCAAAAAAGGCACGTATCAAGAACCTTGAAATTTACCGGAAAACCCATCAACCACAAGTGGAGGATGTCAAAGATGTCGAGGATGAGGAGCCGCCACACCCTTTGACACATCAAAGCCAATGTGAAGTCATCATCACAGAACCCTTTATTGGCACCGACGACCTCAACCCAGTATTTGAGGATGAGGTTGGGGAACTTGAAGAGGATCCCATAACAGAAATATCTGCTCTTGAGCACTGCATGCAGACTCTCCAAAGAGCTCAGGAATCTGCAACACTCACAGAACAGGAACGAGAACATGCTAGGACCCGGCCCAAAGTTTACCTCGGAAACTCCCAACAAAGTCAGCGGCGGCACAGAAAGATGGTGAAAGATCTCAAGAAGAAAGGATTTTCCTCCATCAAGGAAGTATTCACAAAACAGGTTGCATCACGCATCACCTCCAGACTGGACATTGATGTCGAGATGTTGTCACCAAATGGAGACCTGGAGGCATTCAATGGTGATGAAATTGAAGAAGTTGATGGAATAATGGCTGAAGAAAGTCCAGCCATGCAAGTGAGTGCTTGAGAAATCACATCCAAATGGAGAACTTATGACACAAAAGGTCTCTGACACCATGGAACTGGCCCAGAGCAAATCTGCCAATTTGCCAGGTTCAAGAGATCCAGGAGAGGATTGAGACCCTGGTTCACAAACTTCGAAATGGAAACAAGCCCACTGACAACAGTGAGACCACTGAAATTGATGACATTTTGAATCAGTTTAATTACCTGCATTTTCCTGTTCTCCGGCATGTGCGTGCACAGTTGACCATGAAAAGCAAGGACAAGCAACTTGATGTTGTATTTTGTGCTCGGATAACAGGAATGATTGGTGTATTGAACCTGTACCTTGATCCTGAGCTGTCGTACACCTGGCAGGAGGCATCAATGGTTGTGGCAAGGTCTCAGGGCCATGGCATAAACCACACACAAAATCTGTGCACCTGGATTCATAATTTCCTCCATCATGAAGCACTCCCAACTCATAGTCATGGTAATCTTTGAACATTGATCCTTCATGATGAGGATATTGCCTCCTCAATCCATCTGCATCTTCAAGAAATTGGGAAGAAGGGGTATATCCAGGTGCAGGACATTGTGGACTTCATTGTGACACCAAAAATACAGGCAAAGCTTGAGAACTTTGGTGCCAAGAGAAGGAAGATCATGGTCTGCATGGCACAGTGTTGGCTTCATGCAATGGACTGGCAATATCATCATCAAGCAAATGGAATGTATGTTGATGGACATGAGCATGAGGATGTGGTGGAGTACAGAGAGGCTTTTATTAAGCAATGGAAGGAATATGAGAAGAGAATGGTAATGTACAATAATGATGGGAACAAAGTGAAGGCTCCTGATGGATTCCCTGTCCCTGCTGGCCAACAATTTTGGCTGATCCTGGTCACACAAGATGAATCAACATTTTATGAGAATGATTGGCACAAAAAATGCTGGGGGCATAAGACTGACTGTGCAACACCACAGAAAAAAGGTGAAGGGACTTCATTGATGGTCTCTGACTTTTTAACATCAGAATAGGGACACCTAAAGCATGGGGATGAGTACGCGAAAAAATTTTGATTCTGGAATAGAACTTACCAAAACCATCAGAGAAGCAAGAATAGTCTTTAGAGCTGGCAAAAATTGAGATGGGTACTTCACCTGTGATGATTTGGTTCAGCAAGTCGATAAAGCCATCGACATCTTTGAGGAAAAAACTAACAGCTTTACAATGGGTCTGTTCCTCTTTGATAACGCGCCGAGCCACCAAAAACATGCTGATGATGCACTTTTGTCACGGAATATGGTGAAGAAGCCACAAAATAGATGGGTGCATTGCAAAGGTGGGGTGCAGATGCGGAGTACGATACTACTGAGTGGCCAACTCCAGAGCCTTTATTATGATGATGACCATCCAACCATGCCAGGATGGTTCAAAGGAATGGAACAAATTATTTGGGAGTGCAGACTATGGCCAGAAAATGGTCTATTAGCCCAATGTGAAGGATTCAAATGCATACCTGGAAAAACTGACTGCTGCTGCTGCCGACTACTCTTCACACAACCCAACTTTGTCAACCAAAAATCCCACCTTGAGGAACTTGTGGAATCCTGTGGCCATATCTGTGACTTCTATCCAAAGTATCACTGTGAGCTCAACTTCATTGAGCAATACTGGGGGGCAGCAAAGTATCGGTACAGGAACTCACCGAAAACATCCAACATTGATGAGATGGAAAAGAACATGCTGGAATGTCTTGACAATGTTCCCCTTCTGCAGATCCGGCGGCAAGTCTTCTATCTTATCTTGCATGCCTGAACTGACATATCAATCAGATATGCCAACTGCATGGCTTGTTTCATTTCAGCATATCACTTAGGGCTCAGTGGGGCAGAGGCTGCATGGGCAAATAAAAGATACCATGGGCATCAGACTCTTCCAGCAATAATACTTGTGGAGGTACGTAGAGCTCAAATTGGAATGGATGCCCCCCTTAAATAAATCCATAAAATATTTTTATCGTACATTTAACCAGGCTTGGTGCTTATATAATAAAGTCATGTGGGGTGCTGGAAAATAGCATCGTCTACCTTACTGGTATAAATATTATAGTAAAGTGGCCAATCTCCTCATGAGATTGTTAGCCGATGGCCTAACAGCCTGTGTGCCAGTCATAAACCTATTGCACACTTCCAACTAGTAATCCCCATAATATAGACAAAGGAGCCTTGCATTCCTGCAATCCACTTGACACTTCCAGGTGTTAAATCAAGGCTAGAGGTGTGCAGACTTGCCATTTATGTTACAGAGTATGTAGACTATAATTATAAGTAGGATCAGTGGAGATGCAAGCCATCAATACATGTCATAAATGCACCCAGGACTGCACACCTCCTGACACATCTGTAAACTCATAGGTGACACTTTGCTGACAGGTAACAGCCTTAGCATTAGTGCACTACCTCTTTTAGACTGACCTTTATTAGTAATCATTCCAGGGACTCACCTGCCCTGGCTCTTCCCCTGTTACAGATTGTTAAAAGAGTTAAACAATGCTACCCAATTACTAAAGGTTTTGTATCTTTTTGCAGTGCTTTCAAGCACCAGCTTGAACCACTGATGCACTGTCAAAGTTCTCACCTCTCATACAACATATCCTTCTTACCACCTGATTGTACCATTTCTAACACATGAACATATTTATGATACCACTTGGGTTGCATGGGGCATGGCTGGGGAAAGTGGGGAGCAGCAATGCTGGGGATGAAGAGAGCAACCAAGGAAATATTTTCAAACTCAGCTCAACAATCCATTTTTGGTAATGTAAATATGTGCACGGACACATTATCTACTGCTATTTACATAAGTGATGTCAACCAAGATTTCAAGACTGAGCCTTCCACTGGCAGGGTGTGTCAAACTTTCACATATAAATTGAGCTAATTATGTCTGTACCTAAGCTCCAACCAAGTTGGAGCTTAATGGTTGAACCCCCCAACCTGTGGAGAGGCACTCACTTCCTGGTGATTAAGAGGTCATATGATGCTTTGGATATTTAACAGAGATCCTGTTTGCAACTTATATTTCAGTGGTGGATGTATTCCACAGGAGGTGAGTTTAGTTCATGGACTTGCTATTGTAATATGTAATAGGAACACTTGCTGGTCCAAGTGCTGATAGGCATGCTATAGGCCTATACACAGAATTTTTGCAAACTTCCTATCCAGAGGAACCTCTTATTTGCAAGGTAACCAGAAAGAAGGAGGGAGTGAGCAGTTTGGAAGAAGAAAACTGCAGAAACAAGATTAAAATGGCAGTTCCACTTGCAATAATACAGGCATCATTCTGATACTGAATAACAGGATAGTCTTGATTGAAAAGACTAATATCCTCCAGCACAAACAGAACTAATTACCAAAAATGAGCAAATAAGGAGGATGTGATGGGCTGCACCACAATTACCCAAAACATCAACTTGCACACTAAAATGGCCATAGAAAACCAACTACTAATTGCATACACTTCATATTTAGTATATACGAGGATTAATCCTGTGGGCTGTGGCAGAGCCTGGCATGCCCGAGATCTAGGTGTAACATTAGTGTAGTGTAATGATAGAGTCACAATGGAAAGATAAGAGACCACATGCAATAAGAACAGGGATGTGCCCTAGAATTGGGAAGAACTAACTAAGATAACTAAGAGACATGCTTTATATACTAAGATGAAGGGAAACTCAAAGTATATATGCAAGGGATAAAGGTATAAGGAGGATGTAGATTAGATCATGTAGTCTCAGTTGGTGAATTACATGGGTAATCTGTGTTGAACAGATGTGGATTATGAGCAAAAACTTCAATACAATAGTTATACATAATCTACTACTCAAATGAAACTGTTACTATCTCACAGTCCATCTCTGGAAGTTTTGGAGTACTTTACACTCCCCCTGGTTTCCACTAGACTCCAGGTAAACTCCACATAGACTCCACATAGACTCCATCTCAACTATAAAAACTCAAACTAATACCATATCTAGTGTCTACTTGGAGTCTACTTGGTATCTACCTGCACTTTACCTGGATTTCAAGTGACTCTGCACTATAATCACAAGTGCTTACAATACATAGAGTCTACCTGGAGTCTACCTGCACTTTACTGGGATTTCAAGTAACTCTACACTATAATCATAGCTTATAATACATAGAGTCTACCTGGAGTCTGCCTGCACTTCACTGGGATTTCAACTAACTCTGCACTATAATCACAAGTGCTTACAATACATAGAGTCTACCTGGAGTCCACCTGGAGTCCATGTGGAGTTTAGATAGATTTCTTTCAGAAGTTAAATAAATTGATCTACACTTGTGAAGTACATAGTATATATCTACATATCATTATCACTATCATCATTATTGTTGACAGAACTTTGAGGACCGTTGAGATCAATCCTTGCATGTCCAAGAATGTTCCTGGATGTTCGGTGCCACTCCGATCACCACATTCTGTTGTGCTTGCACTCATTCTTACTTACAAGTATTTTGTAGAATATTCTAGTTAAACTTTCTCTCATGTATATAAGAGCCTCGGAATGAGGCAGTAGTATAATAAGAATTATATTCTACCTACACTCTCTCTATTATCTGCTCAACAGGTTATGGGCCCTGGCCTTGCCTGAATCTCACTCGTAACTCACTTGCACACTACTTGCTTCAAAAAATCATATATTCAGCTATCTAAACACACTATCCAACTATGTCCGACACTACCTCAAATACATACCAAATTGACCCTTTGAAGGGTGCCAAAAATTTCGCCGTATGGAAAATCAAGATGAGTGACATCTTGATGGATCTGGGACTAATGGAATATGCTGACGGGACCAAGGTGGCCCCG
>JABAJS010007711.1:4441-33609 GCA_018221635.1 Tephrocybe sp. 10521TJB
TTATCCAACGCGTGGATATGACTGATGTTGGGCCTGCATTGGACGAACTATACATCAAAGGCTTTAGGTTGGAGCAAACAGGCCAGTGGATACGTACAATGGTTGTAAGTGGATAGTCCATGTAGGTATCAACTTCTCACGATGTTTTCAGGAATTGGCCGGAGACACGATAATTGTGTGGAGAGCATATCTTCTCTGTCAGGAGAGGCGATGGAAAGCACTAATTATATTGCTTATACCTCTTCTGGGGACCTGCGGTAAGTAGTATATGTTTGTGCCACCTCTTTGCTTCTCTGTACTCAGGCGTTCACTTCTACTAAGTGTCGGCGTTTCTTTATCTTGGTCTAATAGTGACCCCTGCTCTGAGCCTAACTGCACGAAACGGCGGAAATGTCATTTCATTTGTATTCTTTGTGTTAACTCGTTTTTTCTCTCTGGCAACAAACGTCTGCGCAACGGGTTCCATTGCATGGCAGCTCTGGTGCGACCGAGATGTTCTTCGGAAAACATGATTTAACTTCAAACCAGGAGCTATCATAAATTCTATTCCTGTTATAAAAGGGGGAAGTCTCATGCTGAGAGCATTCTTTTCCTCCTGGTAGAATCCGGTGTCGTATTCTGTGGCATTCAGGTATTTTTGAACAATCTTGTCAGACAACCAATTAATCCATGTCTAGGTGTTAAACCTCCTTTTTGGGAGCCTGCCGACGGCATTGAACTCGACGTTATATTTGGTGGCCCCGATATTCTGGGAGGGGTACATGCAATGCATTGTGAGTTACCTAACATCTTACAGAAAGCATCTTCTCAGAAAAAGGATATTTCTATAGGCAATGTATCCTACATTTGTGTGGTATCTTGTACGCCAGCGGCGTTCGATCTTCAATACTTTTACCTCTGGACAATCCACAGAGATCGCTGAGTACTCGTAGTATAGCCCTTCTTAATACAACGTGACGACTGGTAAGGTTCAGACCCACAACTCCGCAGTGTTTCTCGGGGGTGGCCCATTGCTCCCAATTGCTCCCAGAGCAATATTTGATGAAGTTACCAAAGAAATGGACCTGTGATCTATCTGACATAGTCGTGCACCCGGTATATCGGAATATCGTCCTGGGTGTATATGTAGCGGCGGACTTATTCTTCGAACTTCATGATGAAAAAACAAAAATATTATATCAAAACGTGCTCATATATCGCAATATCGCAATATTTCCCACGTCATTACATCTTCGTTCCCATAAATATATTTGCATCGTTGAAAACTCGAAGGTCGAGGGCCTCAAAAAATTTTCAAGACAAATTGTCTTTGCCACCGCTCAGACTCCTGAAAAATTCTGCGTAGGCATGGTCTACATCAAATAGCAACTGCAATGATAATTTAATTGCAGGCTCGAAGAAGGAATAACAGCAGACACATATACCTGTCGCGATTGTTCTTCGGTTATCTCTTCAGAAGCTTTCATTGCGTTGAGAGTGATAAGCCTAGGAGAGTTGAGTTCGGAGTCAATCGTCGGTTCCATCTACACACCATCCAACCATACGGCTCCGTCCTTCCCAATCTTTACTCCCTTTGAAACGAGCGTAACCAGTCACTAGATCTTGCAAGATAGGATGTAGTTGATCTTTCGCGCGCAATCGCAGCTTGAGTGCATCCATGAAAGTGATGAAGCTCTATAGCAGAATTAAACATTGATCCCATATAGACAGGATTGCTCATACCTGTGTCGTTTCTGCCACCCATTTTCCGGTTTCTGGTCCCGCTTCGCTAGAATGTTCAACGGTAGCAGGTACACCGACCTTCAACCTGTGTAGAGCAGCAGGATGATCCATCTTGGAAGCGTAAGATGAAGATAGCCTCAGCGATAAAGCAAAGGACAGACTCGGTATCTTGTCATGAACTCTTCTATGGACGATACACTATCTCCAACCAGTTTCAACATGGTCTTGTATTGCGCAATTAGCCTCGTACACGCAGGCGAATATCTCTTACAAAGTAGCTTAGAATATCGAATCCTCATAAAGTTTCGCGACGTACTCGGCGGCAGTGATCGAATCACGAACAAAAGCACGCTCAAGATAATCGAGAGCAACAGTGATTCCGAACAGGGTTGCAAGGTTATTGAATTTCTCGCGGTCCGCATTTGTTGTATAAAGGCGAACCTCTTCGTCCATGGATAGACTCATGTTGATAACAGATATGGTAGTAGCTTCAACAGGTTGGTGGCTGAAGTTGAAGAAGAGAGATTAGATTAACTTTCGGCGATATTGTGTTTACTAAGATCTTGGATCTTATCACTGCTACTGGCCCGAGTCGGCCAACCGTGACGTTGGAATATCCTGGAGATCGCTCTGGTGGCAACGTCGCGGTCGACAGTCGTTTGGGGTGCGTGTTCGAACTATATATACACTCTGAAGGAAGTATCTTTTCAGCCTCTGAAACATGACTTGGCACGACTCAAATCAAACTTAAATGATTAATGTAGCACTGCAGAGAGCTCTTTGCTATGCATTGTTCTCGACAAAGAACAAAAACTAACAGATCAAGCATGCTTTGTCCTCCGCATATAATTGACGCAGGACAGGCTGGGCCATATCCAGCGGCGCCAACATCAACCTTTTTTGTCCGTAATTATTACTTTAAAATGCCGCGGCAACTGCCACTCCCAGAATCCCATTGTTCCCCCCACAGAACCACACTCCATTTCTAGGCCTTGGCCCTGATGGCCAAAAAATCCCTGTTCTTAAATGAAGGATAAACACCGAAACCACATGCCCTGACTGCCCACTCCTTACAGCATCGTGGTGTCCTCGTCCTCTTCAAGTTTCGTAAAGCAGTATCCCTTCCACCTCTTTCTACTCCGTCTGTCCCACGCACTCATAGAAAGGCTCATGGCGCGCCTCCCCTTCGCCATCCTCGTCCTCTCGGAGCACATGGAGAGCGTCATGGGGGCCATACATTCATCGCTGGCTTTGATTCCTGAGAAACTCGGGAACCACGGACACAAGAACAAGGAGCCCGTGGCGTGGCAAGAACGTCGGCCGTACATCCAAAGAACGCCCGAGCGGCCTAGAAATAACCAGCGGAGGATAGAGGACAGGGACAGCGTGTCCTCAACGGAAGCCACAGACGACTCAGAGACGTTCGTGTCGGACGATGTTTCGCATTCCCATTATGCGCCTCCTGCGGCCCCGGTTGTACGTCTCTGATCCATATTTTTGATGCGTGGAGGCTATAACCGATCGACATTGTTCCCCCAGTCCACATATATCCTCGGTGGAAAGATCATTCCCAATATCGCGGACTTCGATTACAAGGCCGAAGACAACGCGAGCGACACCGATACCTTCTATTCCTATGATGAAGCACAACCCAGTTGGGCCGTGGACCCTAAAGCGAGTTCTGGGAGTACCATGCCCAGTAAGGGGGCAGCCGTTGTCCCGTCTGAATTAACCGAGTATGTGACGGCTCTGTCCCCTCCTTCCCTGCGTCATTCCGGCAGAACACGCAGTGAGGTCGTGTCCATTCCTCGGGACTCACCTGGGACCTGCCCGTAAGTTTTTTTTTGATCCTCATGGCCCTCAAACATAATCCACTTACCCGTTCGTTCCAGAATACACGGGTGCGGCGATTGCGGCCTCTGTGACACATCCAAGCCACTCATTTTCACAATCTAAAACCTGAATCAGCAGCGAGAAACCTCAACCTGTAAAACTGCCGTCTTACCACACGCACCACTGTACTATCACCCTTCACTTCATTCACTACTATATCACGTCCGTAATGCAACGCACTGTACCTTGTATAATTTCCTCCCTATTTCACTATACATTCGACATAGCATCGACATCATTCCAGTTTCAGAATAGATATAAATTATTATACGTAGCTCGATATCTAAAACATCGCTGTCGACAACCGCGGCTGTATTTGTGGTCGCAATCGTAACTAATGAACAAGAGTCCCATCCTCCATTTCAGGTTACCCAGTATTTAATCATAGATGTTCCAGCTCTGCGGAAAGCCCGTTAGAATGGCCATCATGGAACGGGGAGGAGAGGGTACATACTTTACGCCATTGCAATCCCTTGTGTTCTTTAATGGGCCCTTCGATGCCGAATGCCATGCCCTTGAACCACCAGAAGGTGCTCACGATCACAGTCACTAGCACACCGAAAACGATTTGCTTAGTCTGCGTCGTGTACCGGCGCGAGGAGAATATGAAGTGATCGAGCATATGACCGAGCATGAGTACTGAGAAATACAGTGTCGGCAGCTATAAAGTGATGCGCTTGTTAGGGACCACGAAGAGATTTAAAAGTCAGAAACGTACGTAGTGGTGAACGTAAGTGACTCGGCCCATGATCAGGAAAGGTACTGTGGTAATGATTAGAATGTGAAAATTTGATAGGAGGTCGCATTGCGCACGGTAATGCAGCGCCCATCCAAAGAACGCGATCTTGCCCACATACAAGAAATGGTCCCATTCGCCTATCGCCATATATCAGCCACGCTGCACATCAGCATAAAAAGTTGTAATGAACTCACGAGGCTCCATATCCACATACTTCCTCTGCCTCCTCAATACATACACGCCCAAAGCCGTCAGTGATACAATCAAGCTCAGTGAGCTACCCCACACTATGACAGGAGTACCCAGGAGGTAGTATTTCATCTGCCCGTCACCCCATCCACACATGCGCAGCCCCAGGTGTAGGAAAGGCCAGTCGAAGGGCTTAGACGCGAGGATGTCTTCCTTATCCGGGTCCGGGACGAGGGCGTTGTTGGATGTCATCATCGCTACGTTCAGGTGCCAGAAGTCACGCAGGAACGGTGAACGGTAGAACTTGGCGTCCGCGGGTGGCACTAGAAAACAGGTGTTCAAATGTCAGAAGAGTACGGGACAGAAGATAGAATGCGTACGGCGGTCGTTCCAGTGGCTCTCCACGTTCCAGTATGTATGAGCATCCGTAGGGTTGTTCTCCTTATCACAGCTGACCTCGACCTGCTTGAAGCCCCACTGAGGAAGATTCGCATTCGCTGCGCGGAGGTAGCAATTCAACTGTTGATGGCGGAACCTCAAGCGAGTGGTGAGGGAATGTATCCTATCGACCTTAGTACGCTTCATATCGTCCACCACCTCCACCTGCCAATAATCGCCCACATCGCCGACCGTCGCATTACCATAACCTGACACCTCGTAGTTCAAACTCGTTATAGGGGCAAGGACGGTGTGTGAGTGGAGGTTGCGCGAAGTAGGGGTATGTTGCAGCCGGATGACGTCACCATGTTGTAGGTACCTAAGTTCATCGTTCGGGTTATATTCGGGCTCGTTCCAACGCGGGAGAACGACCCAGTTGTTGTTGTCGTCCTTGTAGTGGTAGCAGGTGACTTGTTGCTGATTCGAACCAACGGGGTAGGTTTGAACATGCGAGTGTAGCAGTCCACCGCCCCAGCCCATGTTCTTGAGGGTGATCTTAGAGCCGTAGGCGACCTCTGTTGTGCAAAAATTTTAGTCAAACCGGAGTAGGACGTCAGAATGATGAAATATAACGCACCGAGAGGATTTCGAGCAAAGTCATTCCCGACCAAGTTAGCTTGGAAGAGGGAGCTCATCTGGGCGTCACCTGGACCGGAGTGATTGAGGACAAGGAAATGGATTTTGAAGGAGGCCATGAAAACGAGGACCGGGACAATGATGAGGCAGACTATCCGGGCAACCCAATGTCTCGCTTGGTCTTTCTACGATATATGTCAGGAGAGAGCATGTAGCTTTGAGTGAACCATACACACCACAGACATCTTGAGGTCGCCGAATTTCTCCCAGAGGTCTTCGATTGTGTAGATACCAACCAGGGCAGTCACGAATAGACCAACCATTTTAACGCTAGAAGAACAGGCATTAGGATATATTGTTGAAGGTGCAGAAGGGCATACCTTGTTACCAAGCCGATGGAGAAACCGGTCAAGAATAGCCATAGCCACCAGTCGATAGAAAACGATCTAGGCCACAGTCAGTTATGTGCAGCGTGAAAAGTGATCAGGCACGTACTGGTATTGTTGGTTGTGGAATTTTGTGAGACAGAATACGGTAAGGAATGTGAAGAAGAGGAGCATAGAGTCCAAGAGAATAAACCGAGATATACACAGCCAGCCAACATCTAAGGGATCATAAATAATCAAGTTTACGTCGAAACTGTACAACGCCAACGCACCAAGTAAAACCATAAGAGCCACTAAGTGGCAAGCCCACTGGCTCATACCGAGCTCCACCGCGGTGTACCAGCCCAACGGCACCATGCCCACTCCGAACGTCGCCAGCATTACACGCATAGCCACGTAGGGCACATTCTCCGGGTACTGTTCTCCGCTCTTGAACTCGTAAGAGCCGTCATAGCCTGCCAGAGCACCAGCAAGGCCAACGAGCATCTTCCCAAGAGGTGGGTGTACGTCGAAGTAGAACTCGCGCTTCAGGTAGTGCGAACCGAACTTGCCAAAATGGGCCTCGTCCCAGACGACGACGTCCGCCTTGCCGATGTTGTAGAAACGAGTCCAACATGACAGGAGCGTGTATATGATTGGTGTAACGTGCTCGAGATTTTGCAGGAAGAATTCGCGCTGTGAAACATGTTACACGTGTGGGCAACTGTGGATGCTATTGGACATACAATGTTGGTCGCTGGGGGGGTCGGTGTTGGCGGAGGCCGTCCACTGCCTACCCGATTCTTGACTGCACGGATTTTGTTGTAGACATTCTTGCCGTCGTCGTCGTCGTTGTCGAGGTCTCCTGAGCCATCATAGACAGAGAGGCCGTCATTGACGCCTCTAACTGTGCGCCGGCGGGCTTTGTCTTCGTTCATATAGTGCAAGGGGAGTTCTTCAGGGACAGACCGGTAAGTAGAAGGGTAAGGGACTTCCTCAAATTCGGAAGAGGAGCGCGGCGGAGTGTCGGAGTCGTTCCCAAAGTCGATCGCGACTTGAGAAGGTCTCATGAGCTGGAAATTACCAGAATGTATGGAAAATAGGCCGCAGCCGCGACGATGAATACAAAATGGAGAAGGATAAGTTGGATGAAGCTGGACCAGTAGAATTTCAAGTCAGCATCAATAAGGAACTGCGTACGGCACATGATCATTTTGCCACGTCGAGTCGACGGAGAATCTCAATGTTGGCGCATTCATGGAGATTATAGAAAATATATAAAAGAAGCGGAACAGCCAAGTCATGTAGTTACTTTTTAATACAGACTTGACGTTAGGTATGTATACAAAGTAGTTTCAGCCAGAGAGATGAGAGGAAATGTCAATCAGGTACTTTTTGTGTGCCGTTGGTAAACAGCTGCGGCATCGGTTAGTACTTCTTTCTCCGTTCGGAAAGGCGGCACAACATACCAGACACCATCGCGTGGTCTCGCTCATAAGGCTCCAGAGTAACCTGTTCCAGAGGCTTGAATTGACCTTCTTTTAGTTTTTGCACCTCGGAAGCAAAGATCGTTTCCGGAGGCATCGTCGAGTCGATACAGCTGGCTTTGATGGAGATGACCACATGCCCACCGTCTTTGAGGAAGCTCTGCGCGTTATGAATGACGATACGCGCCTGATCTGGCTGCGCAACGTCCGCGAAGATAACATCAACCAAGGAAAGGAGCATACGGTACTTGTTGGGCAAGCGCGCATCCTCGACAATGGCTAGAGTAAATTATTAGATACATTTACAGTAGGGTTTCAGGGTTTCAAGGGCACTTACGAATAACATTTGTGCGCTTCTTCGCCATGTTGATCAAATCACGGCCTGACCGCGGTGAGAATTCAACGGCGTACACAACACCCTCCTGAATAAATAAAAAAAATGAGTCAGGTTGGACGAGAAAGCATGAGGCCTATACCCACTGGTCCAACAATATCCGCAACATGGCTCACACTGGTTCCGCTGGCAGCACCGAGGTACAACACCTTTGCGCCAGGCCTAATAAATATTTCATCCAAGCCTCCAAGCACACCCGCAGCCAACTTCGAACGGAAAGGATTCCACACCCTATACTCCGTCTTCGTGCCCTCAACGCTGCCCTCAATCGATATCCGCTTCTCGCCGTAGACAGACTCTCCGGGAACAAGGTTTTTGGTGACAAGCATGTGGTCCTTGCCCTTGGCAATGAAGACGCCTGCGTGCCTATGGGGCTCCAGAACAGTATTTGAGCCGCCCTTTGCACCTCCGCGTCCTCCTCCACGACCACCACCACGGCCTCCACGACCGCCTGGGGCACCACGACCGCCTCCACGACCGCCTCTAGCGACGCCTCCGCCACGGACACCTCCACCTAAAGATACGGAAAAAAGGAACAGTTGTTAGGGCCTAGGCTATAAAGAAGCCAGTTGGAGTGCTTACCACGACCTCCACCACGGCCTCCACCACGTCCACCCCGATCTCCACCTCTGAATCCTCCACCCCGTCCGCCTCTATCTCCTCCTCGTCCTCCGCCAAATCCGCCTCGTCCTCCTGGTGCTCCTACGACGTTGAATCAGAGGGGTAAGTACTCATATGACCTTGCGAAGAATACCATACGCACCGAATGCCATCAGTTAACTTGTAATTTGCGCCGGTGTCTCGACGGTGTCGGTTGACGATGAACAAATTTTTTTTCCAGTTCCCAAACGGGATGTGATGTAAACAAGTGCAATCTATGCAATTCGGTGATCGGAATTCGGAAGGATCTTATCTTTATTCCTCAGTACGCGCTCGCCGTGTCTATACTTATATGAACTCAGGCTCAACTTCTACAGAGTTCTGAGTGGACACTACCTTGCTTCACTTAGAAGCCTTAGAATAGGTTCCAAACCTCCTACGATAGTATTGCATTTTGAGGTACTTTCAATGAGCAGCTCAAGCAAGACTTGCAAGTCACAAACCAAACTCAAATCCTCGAAACATCATTCGCAACATCCAACAACAGCAACACACCCCACCCCGCCGTGCGGGATTGAGCGCTGGTTGCTCGTTGGTTACTGGTTCTGGCCGCTGCGATGACTGGACTTTCGTCGCCGTCGACAGGCTCAATTCCTGTACCGCTTTATCGAGGTTTCGAACACCACACACCACACCAATCCACACCTAATATCAGAAAGGACTTCGCATCGTCATCCATCGTCATCACTCTCCTATCATATTTTTATCGAGGCGTACTTTTGTACGCTGGACATTCTCCCCGCAATGGTGGCAAGCTTTCCTCACTAAGGTTTTGATGCTACCCCGTTTGCGCCTTTATAAACTCTACTAGGTCCACCGAGGCATATTCTCGAATATGTCCTTAGCTTAGGCTACTTAATTAGCACAGGTAGATATCAGAATAGTAACATAGTAACAAGTCCCCAAATCATCACTATCATGTACTACCGAGATCTTATCTTATCTCAGTATTCGTTTCTTTTCTTTCACTGGTATAAAGCCACGCGGCGCCACCGCGGCTGGCCGCAGCATTATTGGTTACATACCAAGTGATTGTATCTTTACGATAATCTACAACCTATTCCGGCCACGGAACTATAATAAGGTCACTCATCATACCTATCTCTTCACCTGCGGATCGTTGATCGCAAACTGCAACCATCGCCATCATATGGACAACTATTCTTTTCCAGTCTTTTCCTCTTATGCTTGCTGAATGCGGACCACGACATGCTGTTGACGGTTGTTCGTGGCTTGAGCTACGGCTGGATTGATGGTTACTCAATAGTTACCGACTTGACTCCGTTGGCGTTTCTCGATCCGTGTACCCGTTTCTCGATCCATGTGCATATCCGTTGCTCCCTTCGAGGCATCCTTTTCCACTGGCAACACTGCGATCAACTCCCAATTCAACACCGCTTTCAGTCCCACAAGCTTGCGCGAAAGAAGTGAAGCCACGTTGTACACGTTGCCATATCATTGTAGACAAATTTCCGCCCGATTCACTCAACCTTCATGTTCATTCGCTGAGAGCTGAGAGCCAAAGCATATCTAGCGATTTTCGACCCTCAATAGAAGCATATTTCCAGGGTTCACGCCTTTAGTAGCTCCACGACGCGCTGAGAAGCTTCCGAAAGACTCACATGGCTCTTTCTGGACGTTCCATTTCCCCTCGAGGTCCGTCTCCGCCTTCCAATTTCCCTCATCTGCTCTATTCAACCATTGCTCACCCCTCGTCTTGTCGAATCGAATGGCTGAATTGTAGCTGCACGTTTGGGGAAAGCGGGAGATCTCTTTGCCGTAACAGGCCGTAACCCGCCCCTTATGTAAGAAAGGCAATTATTATACGCGTGCTCCCTCTCTGTAAACCGAGGGTGGTATCATAATCCAAGGATTTGATGGATGCACAAGTTTACCGTACTCTGACTCGTGTTCCCATGTTCTCTTGAAATAGCTCGGCTCGGTAGTTCATTCCCTTACCCACTTCCTCCGCCCTCCTCCGTCTGGCCTCTCCTTTCCAACACGGATACACCATCTCCAGTGATACCTCTTGCGCGGATGGCGAATGCACCCAGTTCCACTTCACATGCTAGCTTTACCGTGATGCCCGATCCTCCCAATATGGTCTCGCGTTCTCATTCCGAAGACGAGATGGCTCGAGCGTCAACACTAGCGCATGGGAAGGAACAAGATGACGAGACAAGGAACGAAAAGTTGAACATTGAGGCTGAAGAGGAGAAAGAGAAAGAAACCGCAACGCCTGTTCCAACCCATAACAACCCCGACTTTCCAGACGGCGGTTGGCACGCGTGGCTTGTAGTTTTTGGGGTACGCTGTGTGTTTTCTTTTGAAGATCGCTCATTCTGACCCTCCCATCTTCGCTAGGCCATGTGCAACACTTTTTCAACGTGAGTCCGCGCCTCTCCGCATCTTCCGCTCCCTATTGCTTTCCGAACCTACGGGGTCCGCGCGACGGCACTTCCAGGCACAACGCCGGCGGCATGGAGCGTGGCTGAAAAAAAAAGTCCACAAATAAGTCGTTGGTCGTTGACCCTGTTTTCGCCCTGGTTGACCCAAGGTCGAGTTGAAACTTGACCTCGACCAAAGTTGACCAGATTTCACTGTCGCGTCATCCTCAGGCACGGTCTTGTGTCTGCCTGTCAGTTGTCAGTGTCCGTGTCAACTGGCAGCGGCACGCCGGCGTGGCTTTCGAGATAATCTCCTTTTGACAATTGTATTGATGCTCGACATTCAGATTTGGATTTGTCAACTCATGGGGGGTCAGTACTGCCGACTAACTATCGCCTTGTGGTTTAGTGTGCTGACCATCCCTTTTCCAATAGACCTTCCAAGCTCATTACCAACAAACCCTTTTAAAAGATTCATCACCCTCTAATATGTGAGTTGTTTACGTCTCATATCTTATGTTTTCTGATGACATTTGTGGCCTTCTAAAGTGCGTGGATTGGATCAATACAGGTGGGTGCAGGAATTCATCTCCTACCTCCGCCGCTTATCCTGTTGTCAATATAGTATTCTCTTATATTCTTGCCTGGGATTCTTGTTGGCCGGTTATTCGATGTAGGGTACTTCAGGTCCATATTCTTGACCTCAAGTGCTCTCCTCATTACCGGTACCTTCCTCGTTGCACAATGTACAGAGTACTGGCACTTTCTCCTTTGCCAAGGGATTCTCATTGGTGTAAGTACATCTTCTCTACAGTTGCGCTTCTATTCTGACGATTGTAGTTGGCTGCTGGAGGGATATTTGGGCCAACGACGGCCGTGATTGCCCACTGGTTTAAGTTAAGGCGTGGGCTGGCCATGGGATTCGCGGCGGTAGGATCTTCTATAGGTGGAACCGTGCTGCCCATTGCCGCTAAAAACTTGATCCCTGCTGTTGGGTACGTTTCAACATTTTGTGGCACGCCACTCATGACTAACTCGCCACCCAGATTCCAATGGACAATGCGTATTATTGGATTCATCTTGATTCTCACTCTTGGATGCGCCAACTTGGTCTGTTGCTGTCACTGATGTCGCATGACCAGACCTTCTGACCTATAATTAATTTAGACATTGAAACGCCGTCTACCACCCATCAACGTAGCTGGTGGCCTATTGAATCTTCAAGCATTCAAATCCGCGCCTTTTACGGTTTATTGCCTATCCGCCTTCTTTTGCTTTTTGGGAATCTACACCGGTGTGTGCAACCTCTGCACTTCTTCAACCCTAGCTCACGGTCATTCCTAGTCCTGACGTACGTCAGTATTAGTGCCTTAGAGCTCGGAATATCCGATTCGCTATCCTTCTATCTCCTGGCTGTAGCGAATGCCAGCTCGCTCTTCGGGCGTTTTGTGTCAGGCTCTCTGTCGGACCGCTACGGTATGATTGTTTCTAGTTTATTTCCTCTCAATAGCCATTCAATGGGAAAATATCTTTAGGTCCAGCAAACATCATGATCCCATTTACGGCAGCTGCGGGGATCCTAACGTATGCATGGCCATTTGCGAAGACTCAAGCGGCGCTCATCGCTGTCGTGGTTTTGTATGGGTAAGCACTCCATTGCTGCCTTAACGACGCATGATTGAAGTCCTGTCATAGATTTTCTTCGGGGGCATACGTATCCTTGATTTCCAACCCGATGATGGAACTTGGGGCAACTGACGACTTGGGCCGCCGAATTGGCATGTTCATGAGCATCTTCGCCTTGGGTGCACTCGCGGGCCCCCCTATCTCGGGGGCGATCAACACAGCATCAGGGGGATTTGAGGAGGTGGGCTATTATGCAGGTTGGATTCTTTTCACGTTCTTTGTCAGGTTTTGTTCTTATCTTACCTTACCTTAGGCTCTATGGTCATGGTTGGAGTGGCCTTGATGTGCTTGACACGACATCTAGTGTTACGCAAGGTTTTTGGCAAGTTTTAAATGGAGAAGCCCACTACAAAAGGCGTAGATCAAAAGATAACCATTCGGCCCCGCCCTTCTTGCGCTTTTAATGTTCATGGGACTCTTGTGGATATGGATATGTATGACATTAGATTTAGTGTATTCGATATTGTTTACGAATGGAGACCGTTTTGATCGAATGGACTAGGACAGGTGACACCGTGGAGTCATTGGATGTGGTCTTTGAATCACCCCTGTAGTGTGGGAGCTATGCAGCTCTTCTGGTGAAGACTGTGTTCGAAGCGCCACAACAAAGCGAAAGTAGATGTATACATCTCGCTACGGCGTCTTTTTTTACTTTGACATGCGTCCACCTTCCCATAGGGTCTATACTTCGTAGGATAGTGCTCTACGCGTTTTCGGAAATCTCGGAATATCAGTCGTGTTAAAGATGAGCCGCAGATGAAGTCACGGATCCAAATCCTGAATGCCGCCGGTCAGGATAAACTCCGGGCCCTAGTTTCATTCATGAATGCCCTTTTATTCAAATCCCATATCTCAATTGGATGTATATGAATAGCATCTGCTTGAATCGACCTTCTCTTTTGAGCGTCCTCTACCCTCTCTTCCTGCGAGGATGTCTACGATATCCGAGGCCCTTCCTGTAATACAGTCACTGCCCTCTCAACTTGGCAGCGGCACGGAATCCATGGCAGCAACTCTGCACGAGCACAATGATGTACCGGAGAAGGAGACGGTCGATATTCCGAGCAAGCCATCACCCTCGTCCTTCCCCGATGGAGGCTTTAGGGCATGGCTAGTCGTCACCGGGGTGTGTACTGTTGATCAACTTAAAACCATTGTCTTCTAATACACAGCTCTTTCAGACGTTCTGTACTACTTTTTCAACGTAAATATCTATTCCTGCTCATCCAACTCACGTTTATTGATAATATCAGCTTTGGGTTTGTTAATGCATGGGGCGTGAGTTCTTCCTTAATAACAATCAATTTAAGACCTACTAATCACGTCGTGGCGCATTTCCCAGGTATTCCAAGCCTATTACGAGACACACCTTCTACAGGACACATCCTCCTCCGATATGTGAAGCCCATAATCCCAAAATTGAGACCTAATTCTAATGCAACGCAGCGCTTGGATCGGGTCAATGCAATATGCCTTGATTTTTTTACCAGCTGTACTCGTTGGGCGGCTTTTTGACGTGGGATGGTTTAAAATACCCTTTGCGATGGGGACTGCCGCACTAGTTCTTTCCACTTTTTTAATTGCTCAATGCACAAAATATTGGCAGTTTGTGCTTGCTCAGGGTGTACTTGTCGGAGTATGCCCCATCTCATTTTGAATCTCAACATTAATTGATCATGTTTTTGCCTTAGCTTTCGTGTGGAGTGTGTTTTGGACCTATCATAGGCATTATTGGTCATTGGTTTCACAAGAAACGCGGGCTAGCATTGGCCATCAATGCAGTCGGTTCGTCGCTTGGAGGAACTGTAATCCCAATCGTAGCGAGACAACTGATTCCCCGAGTCGGGTGAGCTCCCACCACGGCCCAACCTCCCTCTTGCCTGTGTTCCAGTTTTGATATCCTCCAGGTTTCCATGGTCCATGCGAATCATAGGGTTCATACTGCTGCTCATCATGGGTGTAGCCAACTTAGTGCTTGAACGTCGTATTCCACCGAAAAAGGTCGCTGGCGGCATTTTCAATCTTGCGGCGCTCAAATCTCCGGCATTTGCGCTGTATTGCCTTTCTGCTCTTGTCGCCTTTTTAGGGACATACACAGGTACGGGATTCGTCTAGTAGAAATATGTCATTGACTTTAAGTTTGGGATGCATCTAGTTTTGACATTCATCGACATTAGCGCAGTGGCAGTTGGCGTGCCAGAAGATTTCTCCTTTTATCTTGTTAGCATTGCTAACGCAAGTTCTGGGATCGGTCGTCTTGTATCAGGTGTTATTGTTGATAAGACTGGTACACATCTGGCCATTTCTCTTCGAAATAGATTCATGATTTTGTTGACAGGCCCAGTAAACGTCAGCGTTCCTTTCACAGTGTCCGCAGCACTTGTCACCTACTTCTGGCCATTAGCTCACACAAAAAATACATTGATCGCCATTGCGGTGTTGTACGGGTTAGTGACTCTACGTTGTGCATACGAAATGGAAAAAACGTCGCTCTGACCGCACTTGCATCAATAGCTTTGCATCAGCTGCCTACGTTTCGACATTTCAGATGCCTGCGTATGCTTTCGGCGATATTGAAGATGTCGGACGGAGAGCTGGTTTGGTGATGACCTTTGCTGCATTTGGAGCCATTGCAGGGCCACCAATATCTGGTGCGATCAATCAAGCAACTGGAGGGTTTTCAGCTGTCGGATATTATGCCGGTGAGACAAAACATTACCCCACGTTCTGTCGATTTGTTTATGGGAGCTGGGTACAGGGACCACAATGATCTTGTCTTGCCTCTTGTTGATGGCGTCACGCCATCTTGTCCTAAAGCGTTTTTGCGGCAAATTCTAGCGGTCCAAAACTCGTTCTGTTATCATTAGAGGGACAAGTGGCGGAGATTTAGAGACCTGTGTTTTTGTAATATACGCAATGATGCATGTACCATCACGTAGATGATGTCCTATATATGTCCATGAGGCCACCACGCACTGGCACAAATTCAGATCTCGCTACTGGCATATTCATGAAGCGTCGTTTTTCTACTTCATATAGCTTTCGATATAATTGTTTCTGGGTGTCTGCTGGTTCCTGTGTTCTTGGAAGGATACCTATTCATTCTTAACATACGGCCGTCATCATCCCCCATGAACCTATATATGGTACAGGGAGTTTGCCAGGCGCCACAATCTCAATCGCCGGTCCAGCCTCAAGTCAAAGATACATATCACTTTGACCTGTCACGCGTCAGCCCAGAAAAAGAACAGCCAGGCGCTCAGATCATCCTAAGTGACATTTCCATAGTAGCCATGGCAAAGCAGGGTGGAGAATTCCTCGATGGGAACCAACTCTCGGTCAGATCGCGTCAGACAGTTTTCTCTTTAACGTCATTTGTCGACTACGGTTGAGCTCTGGGCCCTGGAAGTAACAGGATCCTCTTCTGATTTTTCGGGACCTCGGTAGGTTGACGTTTGATCCATCTGTCGCGGCGAGGAGCGACCGTCGTACGATGACGATGATCGGCGCGCCAATGATACATTTTGTAGTATTTCAAGCTGCACACCTAAAGTTGTACGGTATCACGGCCATTGAAAACCGAGGCGACCACAGCTTTCCGTAGTCATCTATGCTGCGATCCATCGAGAGGACTTGGAAATTGTTGATGAATACAGTTGCCTAAAAACGTAGTACGTTTTGGAGCTCGTGGTATGAAAAAGCCTCGACGGCTGGTCGGGATCGGGACACTTCAATATTGGCGTCAACAGATCCGGAAGTTAGCGTGAGTGAGCATGAAGATGTGCCTTGGACCTTGATCTACACAGCTTTGCCCCTCACAGCCGTGCCTTTAAATTTGTAATTTCGATTTGCCCGAAGACGCTCCCTGACATTCTCTGACGCTCCACAGGCGTAGATCATCACCGAAAATGGGTCGAAAAACGTCGTTTTGTCTCAGTACCTGAAGGGTCATGCGTCGGAAACATGAATTCTAGTGTATACACATGGGAATCTATGGAGAGATATCATGAACATATCAAAACGTATCAGAGAGGAGATTTCGCCCACATGGTGTGTATCCCTTCTGTATCCCTTCTGTATCTGATATGTGCCGGGAGGGCAAGCTTCAAGGCCTGTCGATCATTGTATAGATATCTGATCTCCCAACTTGATGTACTTAATCGAGACCCAGTCGAGGCCCGCTGCCATCCAACTCGCTTCGGGAAATCTTCAGAACCCTTGAATAGCAGCGCGGACGATATGTCATCGCGACGTCACTAGACTCTAACGGGTGGGGCGTTGTCCCGAAGGCCTTCCGAGA
Source organism: Tephrocybe sp. 10521TJB (assembly GCA_018221635.1). Classification (NCBI taxonomy): domain Eukaryota; kingdom Fungi; phylum Basidiomycota; class Agaricomycetes; order Agaricales; family Lyophyllaceae; genus Tephrocybe; species Tephrocybe sp. 10521TJB. Next base: position 21,278 of record JABAJS010007711.1, read on the forward strand.
TCCGTCGGTTCAGGGCACCGGAATGAGCTAAGAGAGCACACTGTACGCTGCCCTCGGAGACAGGGCGGTGCGACGGATCAATACGTCGGCTACTATTAGGCTCGGCCCTTCTTCAAACTTGAAGAAATTCTTGTGGCGTGTTTCGTCGAGCTCATGGGCGCAGACTCGTCTAGCCTGTACGAGGCTTCAAAAAATTTAGATAGTGTATACTCTCTCACCTGATCCATCTGCAAGAGATGCTATCAGCGATGTCCGCGCAGTGCGGAATCAAGAAGGCTTTCGTCTATCCCAGGATCATCTATTTGGGACACGAAAGTTGATATACTGTTGGTGTAAGGCTGTGAAAAGCTCCATGATATTGAGAAGAAGAGGAGTCGGACCGGTTGATCCTAAGGAGAACGGATTCACAAGTCGTTGATGGCGAAGGAAGAGAAAGTAGGAGCATCTAGAGTACTTGATTTCAAACTTGAATGTTCTTCTTGTTTTTGACACAAGGGAACATACAAGAATGGAGGACCATTTTCTTCAGATGAGTACGTAGCTGAAAACGCAAAGAGTCAATCAAGTTTCATTAGGCTTTTGGAGTTGACATCACATCACAGATGGTCCCGCACATTCAATCATAGCGAGTGCCACAGTTACATCAGGTGGAAGTAGGTACATGACCCTACCTGCCGCATTCGCTGATCCTGAGACCCACACTTCGCGCGGAGTAACGGGCCACACTCTTTGATGAGTGAGAAAATTGTAGGGTGGCATCAACAGCTTTCGCTTGGTGTGGTAAGATATAAGACTAATTGATATAGATGGGAAGCCTTTAGGTTTGAAAGGGCGGTTATCTCGTGAGAGGGCCACACAGTAGGTTAATCCTCTTGCGGGTTTAACTGAAACAGATGATGATGCCACTAGGGGTTGGTGGAGGAAAAAGTGGTCCTGAAATTAGGACTAATACAGACCCAGGCCGCCAGTAACGGAAAACGTCTAGAGTAATGTAGCGTCCAGAATGGAGGATTGAAAAACGAGGATAGTCATCCGGGTGTTTTGCAATGACTGGTTGAACGGTTGGAAATGTGTTTTTGATGAGTACAAGTCATCAGAAAGAAAAAATACTCACCGCGTTTCGCCATGAGGTCGGAATGGCCACGCATCAACAGCTAGGTATAGTAAAACAGAAAACACGGAGGACATGGTGTATGCATGGAATGGTACGCGTCCAGAGAACAATATTTGATACTATCAGTGATAGACGCTGATTTTCTGAGCGGTCACCACCGCACGACGAGCCATCGCAACAATATATTACCAATTTTTGTGAGAGCATATGGCATGTCTGAGTCTCTGTCAGCAGAGTGCGATGAGCCAACTTTGCTTGAAAAGTCCAAAACATGTGCAAGTGCGAAAGTTCCGTCGTCGTAGGATGACAATGCTGCTGATAGTTGTAGTTGCCACATGTACAATGCTCGTGAGTGATGAGATTCAAGACGCGATGAGCCTGTATATAGCTGATCGAATGGTACGTAGTCGTAATGCTGGGGCCGCGCTCGTCGTCGTTGCGTCGTCGACGTTGCGTCGTCGACGTTGCAATTCAAGAATTGGCCGGGCTCGCGTTAGTAGCCGACCTCGGCATCGCCACAACAAGCGGAGCTCGAACTCCTGTAGTGTAACTTTTGCGGAATCGGCTCCGACGCCAACGTTTTCATCGCAATTCTTTCAAGGTGGTATTAGCGCCAGAATTCCAATTCAAAGCCACCACCGCCACCTGGAATCAGCTAAGAATTAATGTCCGCGTTCGTCTCCGTATTAAATCATGTCTAACCTACCCTGCTTGATCAATCGCTTGTCAAATACAGCGATGAAACTCTCCAAATTTCAGGTGCAGCTGGCACGAACAACAGCGCCGAGTCTTTCCTGGACCAAACATTCAACAAGTACGCGCGTCCTTTTACCACCGGTAAATGCTATCTATAATCTCCGTAGCTGATGCATTGTTTCTGTAAGCTTTGACAATATGAGTCTGAAGCCCGAGCTTCTCCGTGGTATTTACGCGTTCGGGTACGTTTCAGATAGAATCGCCTCCGCCGACGCAGGGACTGATATCTGCGCCAAATAAGGTATGAGCGGCCTTCCATGATCCATCAGCTTGTCGTTGTCCCTATAGTGAAGGGCCAGGACGCCATTGTCCAGGCTTCTTCTGGACAAGACAAGGCTTTGCTGCTCGCCATCTCTGTTCTTCAGAAGGTAATTTGACAATGATCGTCTCTGATACCTACCGGGATACTCTGGAATAGTCACTCATGTATGCGTGTATCCATCTCTGACAGGTTGACGCCTCGGTTAAGAGTATCCAGGCGTTGATTCTTTCGCCGACTCGTGAACTAGCCTCGGCGATTAAGCATACGGTGGATGCCCTCGGAACTAAGATGGATATCGAATGTCAGACCTGTCTCGTCGGCGATGACACCACAAAGCAAGTTCAGAATGCACATATCGTCGTGGGCACGCCTGGCCGTGTCAGCGAAGTGGTGAAGCGCCGCGTGCTAAATCCCGACAAGATCAAGCTCTTTTGCATTGACGATGCGGACGAGATATGGTCCCGGGGTTTTAAGGATCATATTTACGATGGTTTGTCCATAACCGCCTCCATTGTGGCCATCTCACAAGGAGGCGTTTAGCGTTTCATGCTTTACCACAGGAACTACAGGTCGTTCTTTTCTCCGCAACGCTGCCTGCCGATGTCTTGGACGCCTGTCAGCAGTTTATGCACGATCCCGTTCGTGTACTCAACAACAAGGATGAATTCTCCCTCAAGAATGTTAAACATTATTATATTGCGGTGGAGCGGGAAGAGTGGAAACTCGACACCGTCTGTGATTTATTTGAGAGCCTTGCCATCACTCAAGTTATTTTATTCTGTAACACGAGGAGAAAAGTGGACTGGCTCAATGAGAAAATGCATGCTCATGGATTTACGGTTTCTGCACTGGTAATCATCTTGTTTTTGGCTTGTTTCACGGTGACTGACCGTAAATATAAATGTAGCATGCCGATATGGAGCAGAAACAGCGCGAAGTGCTTATGAAGGAGTTCCGAGAAGGGAATTCTCGTATTTTAATCGCGACGGACGTCCTTGCCCGCAGCCTAGACATTGGGACTGGTGCGCCTGTGATTAACTACGATCTGCCCGCTAACAAGGAGAACTATGTCTACCGGATTTCCCGTGGCAACCTTGGGAGGAGTTTTACTGCTATCAATTTTGTGACTACCGACGATGTGAGGAGCTTGCGGGACATTGAGCGTGAGTGCGCCCCAGACGACAGTCTCTAGTGACAGACGCGGAGCTGATACATTGTGCTTCAGAATTCTATAACACCCAAATTGTTGAAATGCCGTTGAATGTCGCGTGAGTCGCGGCCACACCTCAAATGGCTTACTAAAACTGATGTGCCTCTGGACCAGGGACCTTCTCTAAACAGGGCTGAAAAAGTTTCTCCACAGGTGATGCAAATTGTGGTCATCTGTAGTGGTGATGCCTATTCATGACATTTTTCCCCTGTATGTTGGTGTACTGTAAATGGAGCTTTTTGCGTGGATCAGTTGAGCGGTTCCCCAAAAGCAAGCAGAGATCAAGATGATGTATGTGTATAATCGTCTGTACATCATTTAGTTGTGACACAGCCCTCGGACGAATGAATGATGTGATCATTTATGACATCCGACATCCGAAGCTTCGCCTTTCGGACAGCCACTTGGAGACGTCCCGACAACACAGCTTCGAACTACGCTTGTTGTATTTGGAATTTTTGTGGGCTGACCCTATTGTCTTTCATTTTCTAACGGCTAGTTCTTTTCTTTTTATCCGGTCCTTTAGGTCCTTATTTGGCACCGTCGTTACTGCCACTCTCCCGGTTTTAAAGTGCGGCACTTGATACAAACTGCATCAGTCAATCCCCTCTGTGCCTTTTAGGTACTAACTCCATCTCTTCCACCTCGGTGTGCAGCGCACACACATCATTCTCGGTTCTTTACCCGATTCTGTCAAATTCAGAGTTAAAAGTAACGGAGGTCCAATCTATGTCCTGCGTCAAGGTTCCTTCGATCGTAAGTCATTCCACTCCTCGATTCCCGGCTTCCTATACATCTTTTTTTCTATATCTTCTATATCACGTCCGTTTTTACTTCTTTGATCATCTCCGAACCCCGTTCATATATTAACTCGCCTCTCCCATAGCCTTTTAACGCTACCTCAGGGCAGATGTCGTACCCTTCTCGTGGCCAATGGCCGTCTTCGTCTTCTTCCTCGTCCTCTCGCCGCCCATCCATTTCAACCATCGTTGCACCACCAAACTATGGTCCTTCGCAAAACTATATTCACCCAACGCGTGGTGCCTCCGAGATCATACCACAGCTCTATATCTCAGACCTCTCCTTCGCCGAGAACTCTGCCTGCCTAAACTCCCATCGTATCACCCACGTCCTCTCTGTCATGTCTGGCTCCGTACATATACCCCCGCCATCGCACTCCTATCCCTACTCGCCGCAGCATCTGCACATCAAGATCGAGGACCTACCATTTGTTGAGCTCGCCGCTCATCTACCAACGACGACGCAGTGGATTCGTGACGCGTATAGGAGTACCCCTAATGCCCGCATCCTTGTCCACTGCGGCGAGGGCATCAGCCGGAGCGTTAGCGTCGTCGCAGCGTTCCTCATTGCCCAGTATGGTTGGTCACCGTCGGAGGCAGTACAGTTCATAAAGGAGAGGCGGCGAGTGGCCAACCCGAACTTTGGGTTTGTTTCACAGCTGGGGGAGTACGCTCGGTCTCTGGGACTGGGCCGGTAGCGTTTGATGATAGGAGGCCGATGCTATCTTGGACACCTTGGGACCATCCTTCATCACCGGGTTGCATTAATCACGTACACTGTACAGTATTCTCCATCCTTCCTGCATGGCCGATATTCGGGTCTCATCTCACTCTCTCCGTCTTCTATTCTATGTACAGTAGTTAACTATCACGTCTCACTTAAGGCCGCACATCATTATAGGGCCACTCTATCGTATACTTCCAGCTTAATTCGTCCGAGAAACGATTAATGTTCTGTTATACATACCCAATAAAAGTACTCTACATGAAACACAATACCTCTTACACTAAGCTATCCAAAACTCATACAACGTATGACTGTGGGTGGTGACAGTCCAAAGTCCGGGAAATGTTACCAGCAGGTGCATGGCACCGGTTTCGTCTGCTCTAGTGCCATGTCACCAGGTTTTGACAACTTGACGCCAGGTGACTGAAGTGGAGCAAGAAAAAAAAATAGGGGAGAGGGCGGGAAGGGCGCGATCAGCATTACGAATTACGCAGTCACGTTTCAGAATGGAAGCGAGAACACGGCCGTCGCACGCGCCCCTGATGGAAATCTTGGGACAGCAGGCGCAGCGCGTGCCTCGCTTCCCAACGACTCACCCTGTTGTCATCAAACACCCCGCGTCTGATCTTGGCCAATATATCAGTGGCTGCTTGTACGAAGGCCTCCTCGACGTTCTGCCCGGACTTCGCGCTCGCCTCTACGAATAGCATGCCCTCCTCGCGCGCCCAGAGCTCCGCCTCCTCTGTGGGCACCTCACGCCGCGGCTCCAAGTCACAAAGGTCCACTTTGTTGCCGACAAGGATACAGGTGAGGTTCGGATCTGCGTGTTCGCGGACATCACGCAGCCACGAGCGCGCATTGGTGAAGCCTGAAAAGGGATCAAAAACGAAAACACAGGGTCAGGTTGGCAACATGGGATCGGAGGGGGGAGAAGCGGAGGGCAACGAGATGACGACGTACTTTTCCGTGATGTTACATCATAGACGAGCAGGCAACCAGCAGCACCACGATAGTACGACCGCGTTATGGATCTGAAGGACTCGGTGCCCGCCGTATCCCAGCCTGCCATATGGAGAGAGATCATGGGGCGTCGTCAGGAGTCTGCAGGCTTCGGGCAAGAGGGCGACCCACGCTCAGGTAGGCGGAGGCGTGCTCACATTGGAGTTTAACGATCTTATTCTCGTCAGGTAATGTTATCAATTTCGACCCAAATTCAACGCCTAGCTGGTAGTGATCATTTCCATTAGCCTTCAATGCAATTAACACACGAGCAGATTGACACACTGTAGGATCTGGGTTTGTGAGAAAGCGCTGGTCCGTCAGACGGACTAGAAGTGAAGACTTTCCGACAGCCGCGTCGCCTGAGTAAAGCGCAGATCATCGTGACAATGCTGATTATGACTGAAACTTGAGATAATTACCTGTAATGATGAACTTCAAGACATAGTGCCATGAAATGGTTGACATTGCGTTGTGCGCGGTGATGCCGTTAACAAAATAAGAGGGCGATAAGTGTTGCGGCGTCAAAGGTGGAGACAAGGAAGACAATGACAGTGGCTCGACAGCAATGGCAACGCGACAAACAGCGGACTCAGCACTTTCCAAATTTGGCCACCTTTCGCGCTGTCACATGACCACGGACTAAGCCGGGACTTGCCACTGGCGTCTGCCAACCACAAATTTCATCCACTTCACCATCCGACACGATGAGTTCCGCCTGGCGCAACGTCTTTTCGTATGTCAAATATACAGGGGATCCATGCATTACGTCTAATTTGAGCGATATAGCTACAACAAGTACTCCCAAATCACCGCACGGGCAGTTCGTGCTTCGTTCAAGGAGGAGGAACGTCTGGCTGCTGAACGCAGAGGCCTAACCATTCTCAGATTCCAGCGTTGGGAAAATGGTGTTGGTGGAATCCAGGTGCGTGGCTTTGAAGCTCCAAATGCGACACCTTTCTGACGCAAGACTAGATTCCGTTGAGCGATGAAATTGCAAAGGAGAAGGAGGCGGCGGGCAAGTCTTCGTAGGAACGCGTTGACATACCACACAGGCATTGAATCTGTCCGCGCTGTATCTCCCAAAATCATCAAATTAGATTCCCTGTGTGATGTTTGCGAAAACGAGGCCTATACATCCATCCAATTACATATGGAGAGAAGGCTCGGCCATGATGCCAGCTAGCTGAACCACGCGTGCAAAAGAAGCTTTTGAGTGTTTCCTCTGAACATGACGACAGACGATTCGTTCGAATGCTCGCGTATGCCTTTTTGGATGCCTTGGTAACAAGTGATACCGCCTCTTTACCTGTGACGTTGCGGCGTAGGCGTGCTTCTCAATCTCACGCCGTGAAGCCCTAATAGACAGGTACCCGTGGAGATGTCCTCAGTTGGTTATGGTTGTCGTGACGCCTTTCGCCGTCGACCCCCGACAGGCATCCTGACGGGTTGCAATGCGGGTGTAACGTGCTGCATGAAACCCCGTCTCAATCATGTCCATATGTTGACATTGACTGTTCAGCTTCAAGTTCAGGTCTAGCAGTCAACGAACAAGAGACTCGCCTCAAGTCAGGATGTCACCAAGCGCAGGCATTTCCAGAAGCTATGCATCCTGCAACGGTGAGCGCACGTCTCATGTAGGCTGACATACTTTGAGATTTGAGGCCGTTGTAGACCATACATCCGCCACGCGTGGCAGTCCGTTGACAACCCCGTCTTCTATCACAACATGCGTCACAATAAGCATCTGCGCAGTAACGGCATGGCTCCAGCCTACCAAAGCTTCGAATGATCCCCTTCGCAATTGTTAAAAATTTGACAAACTATACGTCACACCGAGCAAGCCCGCATCCTCTTACCTCCGCCATCGAAGGTATCCACCTTCGTATCACCTACAACAGATGCTGGTGGCCCGTGGGCGACGGTAGTGGGCGTAAGGAGACGGTTATGTTTCGGAGGGTGATGTTGAACATTTGGTCGGCCAGGGCCGGGTGGGACAATTGAAAGAATGTTCGGTGCCTATGGTCGTTTGACCCTATCGGTTTTGCGTTTGTAGGTCGTGGTGTTTATCGTGATTGTGACTTCGCATTTTGAAGATTGATGATCACTGAGGTGGCGCCACAGCTTTTCGAAGCCCTTCGGCAACCTACGTGTGTCAGCTCACCCGTTAGACGTTCTGGAGCTAGTCTCGTGGATCTACCGCCAGCCACTGTTCCAAGAAGGTCTTAGAGCACGGTGCTTGTCATGGATGGTCAGACTTCCAGTGGAATCATCTTAGCTGAACAAAAGCCGTCTAAAAGCAGAATGCAGGCGCCTTTGGCAAGCCTCGCTCGACCTTAAGAAGGCCTGACCCTGAGTTTCTTTCTATATAGTTCATTTATATTACAGTCAAAGCTGTCGTAACCCATAAACTATAATAACACATAGATTTTTGGCCCCACCGAGCATATTCGCAGGGAATCATGGGTCCTCTTTAATATATCATGACCCACAGATTTTTGAGGGGGCCATAACCCATATTTCAGCTAAGATATCCATATTTAGGGCTTAATGACACTATAAACCCTGGCTGAATGCGAAGCCCGACGTTTCTTAGGTTGAAATGGCATGAAATTGGTAGTCCCCATGATATCCTTTTAGTATGCAGCGTATCATCTTGAGACTGAGGCAAGGCTAAGTGAGAGCCTCACCGATTGTTTACGCCACATTCTGATCCAAAAGTCATAGAGCGTGCAAAATACAAGAAAGGTGACTGGCCTATTCACAAACAACGATATGTATTGAATCCTACTGAAAAATACAAGTCCAGACAACTTTGTTCACCGCAATGCAGGGCTTTGCTAAAGGACATCACTTGAAACACATCTAGGGGATTGAACGGGATGAGTACCCCTCTTCAACCGTACAACATGACTCACACAGGTCACTTTAATCGCACTGGCACCCATTATATGGCCCAGCTGTGCAAAAGCCATTCTGGCCGTTACATCCGTTGCCTGAACAAGGACCCACACCGTTGCAGGTACTCGCGCAATAGCAGCCACGGTAGTTACCCGCCTGGCACACACCAGGACTGCCGTTTTGGTTGCTGATACCATCGCACCCGTTTGCGTCACACGGGCCGTTAGTGGTACCGCATACGTTGGCGCAGGTGCAGCCCAGGTAATTGCCAGTGCAGATACCGTATTGTTGGTCGGGTCTGTTGATGCCTTGACAACCGTTCTGGTCGCATGGGCCTGGTGTGCTGCCGCAGTACGGCTCACGGGCGGCCAAGCTGCCTGAAGAAATCGCTTGTGAGTATAAACACGGTCAGCTTCAAGGAACTTGATCTTACCGCCGCTCACTTGAATGCTAGGAGAGGAGAAGGCGCCACCAATGCCGGAGGCGAGGAGGGCGACGAGAAGGAAGCTGCGAGTGAAGGCGTGCATTGAAGTACTAGTAATGCTGTTGAGCTCAGTCGACGAATCGTTGCCCTTATATAACAGAAGGCGGCATCTAGGGGGTGAGTCCTCGTTCGGATCTTAGTGCTCTCCACAGTCCCTAAACCAGGGTTGAAGTTCACACTCCATTCAAGTTAGCTGAAGGAGCAAGTGAACGAGGCTTACAATCAGCCGTAAGGTAGGCACTCGTTTCAGGCCGTGGAGCTCTTCACGATCCGTATGATACGGTCGAAGGACAGTATACCCCGAGTGATCCAATTTATTGATTTTCTTGAGGAAGTAAGAAGACTCTAGATGAGGCAATGATGTAGGCTCTTCTTTCACATCTCGGATATGCATTGATCAACATGCCATTCAAAGACCATATGAAATTGAAAATAACCAAGAAATAATATACAGCACAAAGATGCTCAGGTATACAAACCGGTCTGTTATCGAGCGGCTAGTTGAAGCTAGAGGCCTCCAGGGAATTGCTCACAGATGGGGGCCTTTTGGTACACTTCGTCCTTACTGTTACGATCAAACCTCCAAGTTTTTACCTGTTCTCTGAAATCTAGCATTAGAGTAAGCAACTCTACGAATTGGATTCTGGCCATGAAATCTAGTTTTGTGAAATTGAATTATGAATGATGATTTCGAGATTAGAAGCAGATACTTATCAGAAAGCGTGCCTCTACATATTTAACTATATACGACCGCAGAATGCAGAACTGAACTGGTGTCCGTGATGACCCCACAACCAAGAACTCATTCAATCCTTCGTGTGTACGGCAGGGCACAGCAGAAGGGGACTGTTTCTATTAACAACATGAGCGCAACGCCACATCATGTGGATAGAAAACTCATGCTCCAGGTGCGACATAGACGGTGTTCATTTTGGCGTCTTTACATACGACAAAGGCACGTTCGTTCATGCCCGATATTTTCGCGCTTTGTCGAATGGTATAGTTCCATAATTCATTGTATGTTGAGGCCGTGAAGCCCGTAGAGGTCATGGGCCCGGGGTTCTAAGATATATAGGAAGCTAATATCAAATTTCTGAACCATTATCCATTCAAAAATCGAATAAAAGGTGCCTTACGTCGCCAAATGTCCCTTTCTTGCTTGCGAAACATATCCCCATGCTCTCATTTTTTTCGGGTGGGCAGATGGAAGCGTTTGGCCAGGTCGCGGACTTCGAATTTGAGGTGGTTTCCGAGTGAGAAAAGGGCACGAGCGAGGCCTTGTTCAAAAATTCAGGCAAGAAAGGATGTTTGGTCTTTCATGGTGTCTACAGCACGAAATAGTTGCGGCCGTCCATGCTCAGGACCTCAAAGGACTTTCGGACCAACGATTACGTGCATAGTGCGCCCTTGATGCAGTTATGAACGTTTCAAGGAAAGCATCATGGCAGGTGATCACCTGTTGCAAACCACATCTTTGAAAATAAATTAGACACTATTTGTTCATGTTCGAGCAATGCGTCAAACTTGATCTCCCTGGAGCGCTTGAGAGGTCAGCTGTGAATTAGGAAAAAGGTAGTCCAAGTACCTGTTGCACCAAATCTCTGGGTTTGGAGCAACGCCATCTTCCCGTCTCAGTCCTCCTTCGACAGTTCGATCTTTTAATTAAAATATATATTTTAGCTTGGGAGATAAAAGAAGTAGAAGTGTAGGAACCATTTCGCAAGGAAGGCCCAAGAATTTGCACACTCGTTGAGCGTCTTCCCAGTCTTTTTGTCCGAGCCAGACTCATCCGTGGTATCCCAGTTTCTCATAATGGCAGAAAGATCATAGTCCTTCAAGGTTGATACCGTTGATCTCTTGAATGTGTGGGGAAAACTAGCCAGCCTACTTGGTCTGCTAGTAGTTTTACCGTCGCGGTATTAGCACTCCCAGGAATCTTCAAACAAATTCACGGCGTGAGAAAGCGCTGAACACACCTCTGTCTCCTTTCCTTGGGGCCATAAATGGAGTAAGAGCGCAACGCTGGTCGCCGAAAACGTCTACGAAGAAGAGAGATTATAGTGGCCGTAAATAGAAAGGAGACCAAGCGTTGTGTTTAGATTCCCACGATGCTCGATGACTAAATAAATTATAAGTATCTGCCAGTGTGCACTAGTAAGGATATAAATCCAGCGACCAAGGCTTTCGATAATAACCCCTTCTTGTTAACGATTTGACAATCTATACGTCACGCCGAGCGCGCCCGCATCCTCTTAGTACGCGTCCAGTGCTATCGAAGGTGTCCGCTTCCGCAATACACATCACCTACAAAAGATGATGGTGGCCTGTGGGCGATAATAGTGGGCGTAAGGAGACGTTATGTTTCGGAGGGTGATGTTGAACATCTAGTTGGCCAGGGACGGGTGGGACAAACGAGAGAATGTTCGGTGCCTATGGTCATTTGACCCTATTGGTTTTATGTTTGTAAGTCGTGCTGTGTATCCTGATTGTGACTTTTTGCATTTTGAATATTGATGCTCACTGAGGTGGCGCCACAGCTTTTCGAAGCCCTTCGGCAACCTATGTGTGTCAGCTCTCCCACCAGATGTTCTAGGCCTAGTCTCATGGATATACCGCCTGCCACTGTCAAGAAGGTCTTAGAATGCAGGTGCCTTTTGACAAGACTCGCTCGACCTTGACAAGCCCGGGCTTGAGCCTGACTCTGACTTTCCTTCTGCAACGTAGTTCGTTTATGTTGGATGACAATCCGGCACATACACGATGCCCCGAGAATAGTCTAGATATATGCTTAGTAAGCTTTGGGCATAGCCCAAGCATATATCTCTTACCCTCGAGAAATTACTAGAATACATATATTACAGTATATAAACCAGTAGTTATTATCTACTTAATCAATCAGTTATTCCTACTAACTGCGCAAGACCTGAACAATAGGTTATGGGCCCCGGCCACAACTGATTCACTGTTGACGACGATCTAATCCTGCTCTACATCTTATCTCGCCCTCATCATCTTATCTCGCATCACGCATCAAAATGTCCAACAATTTCCGTGTCTCTACATCGAGCATAGTACAACT
>JABAJS010007712.1:0-24621 GCA_018221635.1 Tephrocybe sp. 10521TJB
GCATTGCTTGACCTGACTGTCTGGGCAGTTGTGCTAGTGTCATTTACAAATGCTCTGCCTTCCAGTGGCTTTGGGGCATTCTCAAATATTCTCTTAACATCATTTGTAAGCCACCTCAGATGTGCAATTCACTCGACAACACTTACAGAAGTGATTCAGGGTTTCTCCATGTCGCAGACATATCTATTTATCACTTTACAGGGTATGATAAGAGGGGAAGATTAAATGCAAGACAGCTGATATGGACACACAGGCATCTTCATCATGTTCTTCCATGCCATGGCCATAGACTTCCTCTGATTTTTGTAAGCAAGCCAATATTCTTGCTATGGCAGGGTTGAACTTGCCTTTCAAGCTCTATACCCTGCTCAACATTGCTGGAACTGTTGTCTTCCTCTGTGAACTCTAATGGCTATCTTTGAACCTAAGTCAGAGGCTGACATTGTTGTAGGTGTCCACCCATCAGCTAAAACCAAATTGGGGCTTCTCCTTGCATTCTTGTGAGTTTCTTTTAGTTAACTAAGCATATTTTAGCCTCATGGACCTTTAGCTGTACCCAGGGATTTGGGGTCATTACCACCTTGAACAGGCTAGTAATGAGCACCAACATTTGTGGCATACGTGTCTTCTTTTTTCATGCTATTTACTAGTCAAGAAGTTAATTCCTGCTTAATTGGCAGCATACAAAATCAGCCATAGTCATAGCACTAGTGTTCATGTGTGTTCACCTTCTTTTTAAAATGCTGAACTGGTTGGATAATGCTGTTCATAGCACATGGGGAGCAGGACTTGTGATTGGACCTCAAGGTCTTTATTTTAACTCCCCTGAGATGATGCACAAACTCATCAGGTCACAGTCTTCCATGCCAACAACCCCCAATACCTCACGGCATTCTGTACACACATCCTTTACGGCATTCAAATCATGACTGTTGTGGCTCTTCATGTTCATCTTGTGCATCTCAATAGCTTTGAAAAGCCAAAGACAATCTTTGTCATTATCCAGTGAAAATGTGAGGCACGATTGGATGTTTCATTGAAGAAAGTTTGACCAAAAAGGAGTTCAACAGGGCGGCAGCATCTTTCTTAGAGAAGCATCCAACAACCTCACAGACAGAGAAGATGTTGATTGTACGCCGTTGGAGTGGCCTAACCCGCCACAGCCAAGCTCTCGCGCAGAATGCAGATGCGTCGAACGCAACGAAACGTGTTGGAATGGCTCTGATGACAACCAAAACCGTGCTACTGACTACACGACCAAGGCTCTTGCCAAACATGACCAAACAGCACGTGGAGAGGAGTGTCGCCAGATGCGATACTCCACCGTATCTGTTTATACTTCCTCCGGCCCTTGTTGACATTTTGGCAGTCCGTTATATGTATTGATAGTATCGTCAACGAGGAGAACAACGTACGGAACTCGGTAGTTGAGAGGGTGACGTTTGTCGGACATTTATATTATCACGAGCGACCACGGTTTACAACTTTTCGTATTTCTTCCACGGACGTCGCTGTATAGAGATACTTACATAATCATCTTGCGCATACAGCTATTTGATGGGGGCTTAAAAGTTAAAAATAACCACTCACTGAACACACTCTCGACGATCGTTAACTCAGCCCGATATGCTGAAGGAGGAATAAACAGTCTCCCTACTTGCGCGAGATCTCTATAAGTGGATGAAATCCATCGAGCGCGCTATGGGCAGATTTCCCTCAAGACTGATTTGGATGCGGCCATGATTCAATTCCTTTGTGGCCGAACTTCAACTTGTTTTGTTTGACTCACTCCTTTAGGACCGCTTCTGATGAAGGAAAGGTCACGGGAACCACATACAACGCGCGCGCTGACATTCCTATTGCCACTAGTATCCATTTCCATATACATCTCTAACAGTTCCGGGTAAGATCTTCGTGCGATCTGGCCACACGTTAAGCTTTATCACAGACCGTCAGTAAGAAACTGCCGATGCCCTCTTTCTCATAAAAAGAAACATCGTCGATTCAAATAATAGCCTAGAAATCATTCATGCCTGACTCCCGGAAGGCTCCAGATGAACGGTTCCCTTCAGTTGGAAGTGGCACAGTGGGAGGTGAGTCTTATTTCGACCACATCCGCACACCTTCAGTGATTGTCTATTCTAGCGCCGCCTCCAGGTTCCGACGCCCAAGTACCATCTTCCACCAAGGTTGAAATTTCGATTGATGATGCCACAAATGCCCGTCTCCTCAGGCTGGTTCACAAGCGTGTCTTGGTAAACATTCCAGCCGGTTGGGATTAATTGTTACTTAGTTATCCACATAGCTCGTCATGGTTCTCACATCTCGTAAGTTCACATTAACGTTAAGGCCTCGTATTTGCTCTTTGGCTGTCCTGAATCCATACAGTTGTGCAGGCACTTGGCAAGGGGTCAGCCATCGTTACTATGCATACATTTCTAAACCATTCATCGATACATTTCGCAGAACCATGAACTTTGCGTCGATCATGGGCATTCGCGAGGATACACACCTCGTGGGCCAGCAATACGCCTGGTTGACAACGTGCTGTAAGTTCACTATCAATACTCTTTGCTCTGCATGCTCATTGCGTTCTCAAACACAGTATACATCGCAACGTAAGCGTATCTGTACGACATCGGTACTGGTGGTACTCAAATTTATAGTATGCTTGGGAAGTTCCCGGCCGAGCGATTGGCTAAACGACTTCCTATTGTTAAATACCTTGCATTCAGGTATGTTTAATACTGTATTTTTAAGGATTCGAGCCTGACCAGATTTTAGCATCATGGCATGGGGGGTTGTGCTGGCCTGTACAGCTATCTGCACCAATTTTGCTGCTTTGGTCGTTGTGAGGACTGTACTCGGCGTCTTGGATGCTGTCTCTCCGCCAGCCTTCCTCATTTTGTGAGAATTCTTGTAATCGTTGTCCTTATTATGCACTGAGTATAATTTCAGGGCAACGACGTGGTACACTCGCGAGGAACAGCCGACTTTACTCATCATGGTGTTCCTTGTCCAGACTGGCTTTCAGCAGAGCATCGGTGGCTTTATTGCATTGGCGATCGCGCAAATAAAGCATGCAAAGATTAAAAATTGGCAGATTTTCTTCATTGTGAGCGTTTCTGCTTTTTAGGCCAAGTAATACCGGGCTTATGTCACTGCGCAGTTCTTTGGTTGTATCACTTTTGCTTGGGGTCTTTTCGTTCTCCTGTGGTTACCTGACAGCCCTACCCGTGCCAAGTGTTGGTCAAGCGAAGACAAACTTCTCATAGCCGAGCGTGTACGCAGAAATGAAACAGTTACTCAAAACCACGAATTCAAGGTTAGCCTTTCTCTACGATATTCAAGGCGACTAGTGACATTTTTTCTTCTAGAGATATCAAGCTAGTACGCCATTTCTTTGGACAATTTGCGATTCACTAACCGTTTTCGCTTGGTGGAAGTCGAAGCATTGCTTGACCCGACTGTCTGGGCGGTTGTACTGGTGTCATTTACAAATGCTCTGCCTTCCGGTGGCTTTGGGGCTTTCTCAAATATTCTCTTAACATCGTTCGTAAGCCACCTCGGATGTGCAATTTACTCGACAACACTTACAGGAGTAATTTAGGGTTTCTCTATGTCGCAGACATATCTATATGTCGTTTTCCAGGGTGCGATATATAGGGAGAGAAATTTAATGCAAGACGGCTGATACGGACACACAGGCATTTTCATCATGTTCTTCTATGTCACCGCTACAGATTTCTTCAAGCAGTATAAGCAGAGACTTCCCCTAATATTCGTAAGCAAGCCAATATTCCCGCTATGTCGGTGTTGAAACCACCTCTCAAGTTGTATACCCTGCCTAACATTGCTGGGACTGTTATCTTCCTCTGTGAGCTCTAACCGCTATCAAGTTCGAACCTAAATCGGACGCTGATGTGGTGGTAGGTGTCCAGCCGTCGGCCAAAACCAAGTTCGGGCTTTTCCTTGCTTTCTTGTGAGTTTCATTTGGTTAATTCAGCATATTCAGTCTCATGAACCTTCAGATCTACCCAAGCATTGGGAATAGTTGCCTATCTAAACTGGGCAGTAATGGCTGCTAACATCCGTGGCGTGCGTGTCTTCGTTTTTTCGTGCTATTTCACTAGCAAAGAAGTTGAAACTCACATCATTGGCAGCGTACAAAACGATCCACAGCCTTCGCACTATTCTTCATGTACGTATACGTTCACCGTCTTTTTAAAACGCTGAACGGGATGAATAATGCTGTTCGTAGCGCATGGGGAGCAGGACTTGCGATTGGACCTCAAGGTCTTTATTTTAACTCCCCTGAGATGATGCAAAAACTCATCAGTCACAGTTTTCCGTGCCAACGACCCCCGATATCACACGGCATTCCGTACACACATCGTCCTTTACAGCATTCAACTCATGACCGTCGTGGCTCTTCGTGTTCATCTTGTGCGTCTCAATAGCTTGAAAAGCCAAAGACAATCTTTGTTGTTATCCGGTGAAAACGTGAGGCGCGATTGAGTGTTCAATTGAAGGAAGTTTGACTGAAGGGGAGTGCAACAGGGCGGCAGCATCTCAATCAGTGAAACATCCGACGACCTCACTGACAGAGAAGATTCTGATTGTACGCCGTATCTGTTCATGCTTCCCCTAACCAATGTTGACATTTTGACAGTCCGTTACACATACTGACAATATCTTCAACGACAGAACTGACACTCAGAGTAAGGAAGTCGAGTAGTTGAGCGGGTGTTGCATCGACCTCGAATTTAACATCAAGAACGATCATGCTTCTTCTATCACCTTAGTGGTAGTAGTACACTGTACAGACTTAGTAATAGTATTCAACTTGCGCACCGGAAAGGCTTTCCCACTACATTTATCAACCTCGGCGAATCATTCGATGGCCTTGGATGTCAACTCGCCAAACGCGTTCTCGGCGATCGCTGAATCTCATTGCAGGGAGCGGCAGCCTATACAGGGGGAAAGTGCAGAGCGGTGGAAAGTGGTTTCATCAAGGTAGTTGATGTCGTGATACGAAATCCAGATAGCTGACGAACAGAAAAGAAAACAAGAGTGAAGTACATATAGATGAAAGAGCATTCAGCCGAGACGATCCGTGAACTCGTCCGCCGTAAAGATGGATCGAGTATGGATTTGTTTGACGCGGTCGTCTTTTAACATCCTAGTGAGAGATTAGGAAGAGATGCAACAGCGATGTGAAGCGGCTTTACCTGTTGTCTACCCTCGCGTCCTCCCCTTCAACCCCTACTACGGCCTGTGGTGTCTTCGCCTCTGTCACCTGTACCGTCCTAGTCGTTTAGCATGTATACAGAGCCATTTAATAGTATGCGCACGTAGTGATTGTCGCAATGGGGGCAGTACTCGTCGCTCTCCTCGTACGTCGTCATGTCCTTCCTAAACGCTTTCTTGCACTTTTTGCACATGAAAGCCATTTCCATTGTCTTTGCGAGTGGATGGGTCTGCGATTCCGCATGACACTCGGCGCAGTCGAACCATTGTTTGCAGCATGGGGCGCGAATGGCGACTTGGGCGTTCAGGATGTGTTTACTGCCGGCGAAATTCCAGTCATTGGTTTACTGATCAATCGGATGAGATGGAATTGAGGGAGTAGGTCCCATAGTTCGCAGACGAATAACAGATGGGTTGTTGTACTGACCACATTGTTCAATTATTGCAGATAGTTGTAGAGAAAGAAAGTTATTATTCGGAGCTCGGAGGCAATTTTGAATTGACTTGGTACATAATAATCACATTTTCGCATTCATGAACCGTCTACACTGATGGAGCATACTTAGATAGACTACCATATACCAAGGCTAATGTTCTGTCTGCACATATATGACAAACTGAAGGAAAGGAATTGAAAGTTGAAAGTGGTGAATGCATTAGTCATCCATGCGCATTTCCACACACGGTCCCATCACCGTTCGTGCTTGAACCACGTTCAACATTGACAATGGCTGCGAGGCGCCAGCCCTCGACTACTTCTTTATCTAAATATGTTCGAGCGTCTTCACCTGGGCTACAGAATCGATCACTGGACTTTTGCAATGCCTTTTGGGGTGCGGGCGACGGAGGTGTTGATGTTCTGTTTGCGCGTATGCGTGGTGCAACTAGAACAATGGAGGAATTGAAAACCTTTTGGAAGGAGCGGTGTGTGTTTCTCGATTACAAAACTATCTGGAATTGACCGTCAGACTAGAGCAGCTATCGAGGAGGACTACGCAAAACGATTAGGGAAATTGGCAAAGTCAACATTGGGCAGGGATGAGATAGGGTGAGTAGGTCATACATGTCGATTCCACCGTCTTTTTGGTCAACTTGGCAATGTTTTGACCATGATGTATATGCGATGATCGTTTGTATCTCATCTGCGGTGACCTAGATCCTGACTTATTCATCTCAGGGAACTACGAAACTCCCTGGACACTATTCGGCTCGAAACTGATCGGCAGGCTGGTTTCCACTCTACTCTCGCTGGGCAGATACGTACCGAGCTCGAGAATACGTCGGCTGCATTTCACGCGCGACAGCTCCATCACAAGAAGACGTTTCAGGTTGGCATCGAGAAAGAATTCAAAAACAAGCAGGCACAAGAGGGACATGTTAACAAAGCGCGTGAAAAGTACGAGCAGGACTGTGTCCGCATAAACTCCTACACGGCGCAATCGTCTCTTGTTCAAGGCAAGGACCTTGAGAAAGTCACTCTTAAATTGGAACGAGCCCAACAGACGGTCCAAGCTAATGAACGGGATTTCGCCAACTTCGCAAAAGCTTTACAGGATACTGTTGGCCGATGGGAACAGGACTGGAAAGCCTTCTCTGATACTTGCCAGGACTTGGAGGAGCAGAGAATGGAATTTATGAAGGACAACATGTGGGCTTACGCAAATGCAGTATCAACTGTGTGCGTCTCAGATGATGAGGTATGTCATACGCCTTCGTTCGATTTCAAGAATCTAATGCTCGTCTCCGCAGTCATGTGAGAAGATGCGGGTGGCATTGGAACAGATGGAACCGGAGAAGGACATGGAGAATTTTGTTCGCGATTATGGAACGGGAAATCAAATACCAGATCCTCCAGCATTCGTCAATTACAATACCCCAGACGCGATACCATCATCATCATCCAGGCCCACGTTCCGAACCGCTCAATTTATGCGGTCTACGCAACGCGAGCCCAGTCGTCAGAACTCTATTCCGCTACCACTCGAGGAGCCTGAAACACCACAAACCAATGCCGCCGGCATCGGTGCAGGTAACTTTGGAAGGCGAGATTCTCAGTACGGTGGTGCACCTTTAAATCGACATATGAGTCGTCGGCAGAGTGCTATGGCAGCTCAACAGGCTCAACAAACTCAACAACCACCTAATGGTTTTGGTTCCCAATCCATCAGCCCAGGACCAGGAACATCGCCATCGCCTTCTGGACAGATTGTCCGACACAACACTCAGCGTCAGTCCGCAAGCCCCGCGCCCGGACCTTCGCCTTCACCTTCCGGTCAAGTTGCCCGAACCAGCACTCAATCGCGCTCTTACAGAGTAGCACCCCCCGATCCGTATGCAGAACCCATTGATCCTAACGCGGAGACCTACATCAGGATTGGAGACAATGCGTACAAGGCGGATCCCAGCAGGGATCCTCAGATGCAGACACAGAGTGGAATGTTCACTCCGCGCTCTGTTGCTTCGTCTCCCAACAAGGCGATAGGTAACGGCGAGGTTGATCCACTGGCAAAGCATATGGAGGACCTCAAGAATGCTGTATCAAGTTCAGGAAGCACTCGCCGCAAGTCTGTGCGCCGCTCCAATACCGTTGACGTTGCCAAATCAAACCACCAGCCACAGCAGCAGCAGCAGCCACAACGCCAACAGCAATACCAACAACCTCAACCCACAGCCGGTGGTTCCGCCGCCTCCCATCCCCAAACCACCATGTCTAATCTCGCCATCGCCGGTGGCTCTTCTCAATCTCGAGACTACCGCAACTCTGCAGAACTCATCGTGGGACTACATCCCTCCGCTTCTGCCCCTGCGCAAACGTCCTCGCGTCCATCTTCTCCGAACCCGCCCACCGCAGCGTTCATGGCCAAACCCCCGCCTGCGTCAGGATCGGATGTCATCCAAGAAGTACTCACAGATTACCAACAATCCCTCCCTGGCGAGCGTAAATCTATCTCGAGGTCTAATAGCCCTAGTGCGCTGGATCGCCGCCTCAGTATAGGTGGTCCACCAGGGCATGCACGCAATGCGAGCCAGGCAAGCATTAGACTGGGACTGGGACAACCGCAGGGACATAATCAGGGGCATGCACAGAACCTGGCACGCCCACCGAGCACGATTGGGCACCCCGGCATTGGGGCTCATGGAGGGTCGCGAAGCAACAGCCCACAGCCGCCTTCGCGTGGGTCGAGTCCCGCCCCTGCTGCGGATGCGCGTGGTAGGAACAGTGTTGGACCTGGGGCCGGGAATGGATTCATCGCCGCGCCTTCGGGTCCTGGGGTTGTTAGAGCGCCGAGCCCAAATACAGTGGGAATTGCATTGGACCCCAGTGGAAGGGTGTTACATGACGATATGGCACAACGGTATCAGCAACAGCAGCAAAGACTGCCTCCAGTGCAGCAGCAGATGGCCCCGCCTCCTCAACAGCAGCAGCAGTTTGTCCAGCACAACATGCAACAAATACCGCAGTACCCCACTACACAACCACCACCCCAGCAACAACAGCAGACACGCCGTACAAGTTACATGGCGCCTACAACTGCCCCGCCTACAACCGCCGTTCCGCCCCCTCCGCCAATTGCCCCATACAACGTCGCCCCGCCTCCCGCATTATATCAAGCACCGACTCCCGCGCCAGTGCCCGTTGTTGCGTCCACTAATGCGCACCCAAATTACATGCAGCAGGTGCAAGTGCAGCCTCAACAACAAATGTATCAAGGATACCAGCCACAAGTGTCGGCCCCCGCTCCAGCTCCAGCTCCAGTGGCTGTGGCTCCGCTTGCACTGACACTATACGGGCAGCAACAGACCCAACAACCGCCACAGCAAGTAGGGTATCAACAGCAGTCACAGGGCGGGTATTACGGTCATCAGCAACCTCCTCAGCAGCAGTTACAGTTAAGAGCACCAGGGTACCAGCAGGCCGGACAAGTACAGCAGTATGGAGGATATCGCGGGCCGAGCCCCGCTCAGCGAACTCCCTCACCTCAGCCTCCACCGATGCAGCAAGGTGGTGGACAGCTGGCTGCTCCGCCAACAGGACAGACCACGGAAGACGGTCATGGAATTCTGTTCTATGGTGCGTTTTTTCCGTCTAATTTATCTCTCCCTTCCCTTATGTCCTTACCGTTTGTTGTACTCACGCTGACGTCCTCCTTGCTTCTGGTTTATATAGTAAAAGCCCTGTACGACTATACTGCCACAATCGATGAAGAGTTCGATTTCCAGACGGGCGACATCATCGCGGTAACGCATACACCCGAGGACGGGTGGTGGAGTGGAGAACTCCTCGACGAGGAGCGCAGACAACGCGGGCGGCATGTCTTCCCCAGCAATTTTGTGTGTCTTTTCTAGGTGGGGCTGGCCCTGATTTAAGGCTAGGAACATCTATGTCGTCACTATCTTGATTTCCTGTGCTTATATATATCTGAATGCTTTGCTTGTGCTGTGTATGTACACATTGTTCTGATACATCTGTCTTAAAATTCTCTCCGATGCCCATTGAACGAATCCTCGGCCTGGGACTAGTTCTGACAATCTGTCTTGGTAAATTCCTACGGTTGACATCGGCTTTCGAGTAACAAAAGCCTTCCAAAGGCCGAAGAGGCCAAGGATTACGACACGTTATGGTTGTCTTTCCAGCGTTGCTTTAAGGACTCCGGTACTGATGGCACGGAACTCGCCCCAGAAAAGAGTCCCGATAATCAGGGCCATAGAGAAGTGATTACTAGATGAATCAAATTATCAATTTGGATGTTGACGAAGATGAGGAGAAGTAACACCAACATGATAGTAAACATTCCGTAGCCCCAACGCCAGTTGCCAAGACCGGCTTGATTCGCGATGTTCGCACCAATCCATGGGGTGACGATGTACCACAGGCTTGCCATGGAGTTAGCGAACGAATACCATTGCAAAGAGCTGATATCGGCCAAGAGGATGGTAGTGCATAGACCAATCCCTTGAGTTCCGACGGCACCGATGACGGAACTGGCAGCGAAAGCGTAGCCATTCTGAGCAGTAGGCATGATGACGAAACCAATCACAAGGAGAAGAGTCGACAGAGTAAAGCCCATTTGACGAGACCAAACATCACAGATCTTGGCGATGAATGGTTGGGATACAGCCTCTGTGAAGAGATGAAGAGATAGTCGAGTGTTGTTGAGCTAGCCATTCCAAGCGCAGAAGCACTCACGAATCATTGGAGTAACGGTGAAGATGATGCCAAGAAGCTCGCCGTGGTTCTCAAACTCGCTGACAGCATACGTCTTGTAGTAGTATGAGATGCTTGCTGCCTTGGAATGTCGTAGCGAAAAGGAAAACTGAGAGAGTTGGTCAACGAAAAACTCAAGCCATAAAACATGAATAAAAATTCACTGCCAATTGAAATCTAAAAGAGCCACATCATGGACTCTTTCTGGCCAAAGGTCTGGTGAAATGCCTCTCTGCCTCTCTCGTTCTACAGCATCATGGCTGAGGGAACTTCGCTTCTGGAAGGAATTTTTGGTGGGAGATTCCGGGTCAGCCTCCGTCGTCATTGATGATCAGGCAGGGTAGAATGAGGGAAATCCACCGTACGATGAGGATAAAGAAAATTCGATGGCCTTTTATGTTTCTTCATTGTGCAACAGCGCGACTGGACACGTACTGGAAGAAATCAACCAGGCCAATTTGTTTTGACTCCAAGAAACGAGATCTTATCTGATACATGTTGTTACCTTGTTAGGTCTATTAGGCGCCTGATGCTGGCTATCCATCTTATCTGATCCTATGTTGTCAATCAATCGGAGTGCCTAACGAGTCTCTCAGGATTTTTCGGTCAAAAAGCCTTTTTGCTCTTAGCTAGAAACTCGGGTCGCAAAATTACCACCAGGGCTGCTTATTTCTTGTCGTCATAGGCCGGGCTATATCTGCTTAACTCTTTGTTTCTTCTCCTTTGGACTCGGATGCAAGATGCGGACCGCCAACGGTGGCTCTGAGTTGCCCAACGCTGTTTCATCCATGCCTTACTACGTACTTGTATCAACGATAACTGACCGACAATATCCGATCGGAAAGTAAAACCCGTCGGTAGCACTGAGTCCGCCGCGTCAGGGCCCCAGCCTTTCCTTTCGTTGCGTCATTTCATTTGTGGTATGCTTTTCAGGTTCGTAGGCTAATGGAACCATGCATGCCCCTTACGTTGCCCAGGGTCACGGCACGAATTCGCGTACCATGAACTGAAGTTGTGTTCAAATTTTAACACCCAAAGTTATGGGCAGTCGAACTCCGTGAGACCAGCCACGTCAAGGGCAGAGCATCACCCCTGCACGTCCGATACTTTCAAGGTCAAAATTTAATAGGTAAGCCAAGCGTTGTCACCATCTATTGATACATTTATTAGTAAATCCGCAAAGACGTTGCGACTCATCCAAGCTTCGCTACAAGTTCTTTCAGTTCTGGACCATCCAGCGCCCATCGCTCCGCCAGTTGCTTCTCCCCACCCTCTTTTGCCTGTTCCGCTGTCACCCATGTTCTCAGCGTCTGAGCGTCGTCCACAGACAGGGATCCTCCACAAAGGACGGTGTAGGTGTGTAATAGCCTGCAAGTACATGCAATCAGTGGAGAAGAAAAGACAACGATAAAAATGCACATACCGCACACCCGTCTCCTCAAATGTCACATCCGGCTCAACGACGTCGCCATCCTCGCCATATGGTAGTGGGCTCGTCAAAGCCTGCACCACGGCACCCGGAATGGCGTGTGTCTGGAACGCAGTCACTGTCAAGGCAGACGTCGATGCACGCGCGGGGTTCGATATGTACGCTGCATGTGAGTTGTCGTGTACTGGCTCACGGAGGGAGGAAGAGGAAGAGGCAGCAGGAGTGCTGGGGAGGAGCAGGGCACCGAGGAGGAATATTGTCTTCCTGCGGACACTAATTTCTGGATCTGGTGACAGATAAAATTAGGATTTGCCATCGTGCAGATGGAAGGTAAAGATGCGTACCCTGTAGTGCATTGCGCAGGTGTGTCCATCCATTAACGTTAGGGTTATCGAGTTCACGGACCGCAGGTGCGTTATGCTTGAGGAGACCAGAGAGTGTGTAAATTGCTTTTGAACGCGTTTGGAGTGTGGATGAAGGGGAGGGTGTGAGGAAAGAGACGAGGGTTGGAAGGGGGTTTAGCACAAGATACTACATGTTGCTGATTAGCTTGTAAAAAAGGCCTATAATCTCGAAATACGTGACACATACAGCGTCTTGAGCTGAAGGATTGTTTTGCACGGCGGTGCCAATAACCCATAGAGCCTGCATTTTTATTTGGAGCGTCGAGGTTGATGCAGTGAGTAATGTATGTAGAGGCTCCCAGAGCTTTAATTTTGCCAGATCTACATTGGGTCATCAACAAAATGGGTTTCATGCATTCCATCTAAAACCAACCGTTTGCGTTGTCAATATGTTCGATGAGCTACATAAACCACAGATGCCAATTAGACTAGTCAGTCCTCTGAAAAGTAACTGCAAAACACACCATCTCTAAATGATCGAGTGCCGCTACGCGCTCATCCTCAGTTTTCGATGGATCAGTGGCGGTGGCCATATCTTCCTTCATGAGTTCTGCATCTGGCCTGCCGAGGATCATGTCGATAATGCCAGGGTCGAGATCTTTCCTCGGTGCGGGTGGTTGCGCATTGGGATCGCTGTCTAGGGGTGTAGAGTTCTCGATAGACCACCGGAGAAGGGACTGCATATTCTAGTATGACTTTTAGGGCGAAAACGAAAGAGAAAGCGAGTTTTCAGTTTCGATCAAGTAGAGCTTGAGTAGAGCTCGCGAAGCAGGCGGAACGTCCTCGAATGTCCTCGCGAGATTGCAGTCACGTGCTGGGATCACTTTTTTGAAAGAGCGGGCCGGGTTCCCAGACGACTCCAACTTTTTACATGTTCTTTACCACAATGGTGCTTGCAATTGCTTGTGTGGTTACATCTCAAGTAGATTCGGTTCAAGTTTCAGTCTCAAAGCTGTCCAGAGAACGGCCATGCCATAAATCTGTGTTAAACGCATTTTGTTTGGCTAATTATCAAGCTCCGACGTCCACGAACAAAATTTTGTAGCGCCTGCCTGCCAGCAACTGCTTCGAGAACGACCGATGGATATGCAATTGGGATTCCAAGTCGCGAAAAGGGACGATTGTGTTCAACATTCCAATACTTCGAACCTTTTGGTACGTCATTATTTCCAATAATCATCCCAGGTTCAATTCGCTTATAATGTACTCCATCGCAGCCTCATTGCTGCTCTAAATTTTCGAAAGGATTGCCTCTTATTGGGGTACATATAAAGAGTTATAAACTCGGATTCAAAGTTTTCTGCATTCGCGGCTGCCAGCTTGGACCTCTCTATAACCGCAAAGGTGATTTGGGAACCATGTCTTCAATCATCGAACCTGTCTTTAAATGATGGATATCATTGTTAAGTGGGCGTTATGGACCCACAAGCACGGCAAGCCTACGCCCCCGTACAACTCAACTATAAGTGTGGTCGGCCTTGGCCATACATTTGTCTAGTCCTTGACTATACGTTTGTCTTCCTTCATTAACTGTCTCTGTCTGGGAAAGAGCGTACAAGTTTTCTCGCTCATCCTGAGGATTCAAGGCACTCATGTCGACGGTATGTACCCGTTCACATGCCTCGTGGTCTCGATGTACTTATGATGGCAACAATCATATCACAGCACTGTTTCAACGATCGGTCCTGTTCAGTGACCTATAAGACTCTGATGAGGACTGTTCAAAGTCTCCTGACATATCCTCTGAAGCAGGATTGCCTGCGCGGCGGCGAGTTCCCTGGTGCTTGCATTCGAGAATGCAGAGACAAAGATCTACAGGGAGACCCTCCTCAAGACCCCCTTCCTGGATTGAACGCTTTTATAGGCTATCAGATCATATATTAGCCAATCCTCAGCCTGATGGCCGTAATGACTCTGAACTCATATCTCGTCTTCGTTTCGTTTTATGTGACCTCCACTTTTACAAACACCTTCTTGCCTGTCGAGGAAATGACGCACAAAGGCTTCTAGACGCCTTTCAAAGAGTACGCCATTTATTCATCAATTATCTGCTTCCACCATGTCACTAATCATATACCCAGCTTCTTTATGTGCCGCAACTGCATATCGCTTTCCGAAGGGAACTCATTATTGCTACCCAGAGGTTGTCGAAGAAATCAGGTCTCTATCCATCTTGTTTCGAGCTCAAAAACGTCGTTCGGGACATCATACCTTTCTTTCATGGATCATTTGGTGATGTTTACAAGGGAAAATTTGAAGATGAAATTGTCGCATTGAAAGTAATTCGCCTTTATCAAACCCACCAAATTGAATATTTCCTTCAGGTAGTCTTTCGCCATGCTCTCGGGTTACCTCATTCACAAAGGTCTAATTTCGCTGACAGAAAATTGCCAAGGAGGCCATCCTCTGGGGACAGCTCCAACACCCGAACATTCTTCCTTTTTACGGGATCTACCGCTTTGAGGGTCGGCTAGGTCTTATATCCCCCTGGATGTATATGGACATTACCAAATACTTGGAAACCCACTTAATAGGATCCCGCATCCCTCTGGTAGGTCCAGTTATTTATAGCATTATAGTCACCTCGATATATCATTTTGCAGGCATTTGACGTGGCGCATGGTTTATGTTATCTTCACGCAAACGATATCATCCATGGCGACATTAAAGGAGTGCGTTATCTATCATCTTCTGATCCAATCCAAGAAGCTAAGGGCTTACTAGGCGAACATCCTTGTCGACGTCGGAGGCAGAGCGCGCATTGCCGATTTTGGAATCTCCTCGATTTCTGATCTCCAAATTCTGAACTGGACCTCCCAGTCATCTGCAGCATCTAGAGGGGGGACAGTTCGATACCAGGCGCCTGAACTCAGTGGTCTTCTCAACGATGATGAACATACCATCAATAATACGAAAGCAAGCGATGTGTACGCGTGGTCTCTTGTATGCTATGAGGTAGGGACGATATCTGCAGTGCGTGATCCCAGGCTCAAGGCCTCCAGATTTTCACAGGCTCCACGGCATTTGCTGGAATCCGCAACGAGACTGTGACGCTTCTTGTCATGACTGGCGAACGCCCAAAGTGTCCTCCCAATGCTACTCCGCCCTGGACTGAGTGGGGGTTCAATGAGGATATATGGAATCTCATCGAAGACTGCTGGAAGAAGGAACCTGACGATCGCCCGAACATGGTGGATATCATGAGGCGCCTAGAGCCGATGTTACCTCCAGGCGAGTATTTCTCCTCGGAACCACTATCTCCCACACGTTTTCGAGAAAGCATGGACACTTCAATCAGTTTATCTGGGTCCGATTTTGACGCAATAATGATGCGCAGCATGAAGGCAAGTGCATCCGATGTACAAGAGGATAATGTTGGAGATCGAGCACTCCCCGACCCCCCAGCGACGTCCAATACGGGAACCAGATGGTCGTCTTTTAGGCTGTCAGCTCCCGCATGGTTGTTGAATCGTTTTGGAAGGGGATCCATAGAACAGCAACAGCCTGAATCACCTGTACCCGTGGCTGGACCCTCCGCTGCAGCACCTCCATTCACCGAGGCCGTAGAGCGCGATGGTGCTGCAGTGAAATTTTCCCGGACTATCACTGTGATAATGCCACGAGGGGGCGATGATGATCCCCGCGACGTTGATGACTTGGCTTACCGCAATCCACCTGAGCCAAATTCCTTGCCTTTCCAACAGCTTTCATTGCGGAGCCACGAAGACAATAACTTGCCTTTGGAAGATGAGGTAGATGGCACAATATTGAGGCAGGTGATATACGACGGTCAAGCACCAACACAGCTGGAAGAGTTGCCGCAGCAGAGGATCGTAGAAAGGACAGTCGACGGGCTGGCGATCCGGTTCTATGGTACGTATTCTAACTGGCATCAGTGAATCTTGCTTTCTTTCTTTCACTTCTTTAACTTTACTTCTCTCCATCTGATTGGAATTCTCATTGCTAATCCTTATCTAACAGTGCAGGCAATTTCCAGTTATAAAGGAGTAGGAGAGGAAGAGCTCGACCTGGAAACTGGAGACATCATTGCCGTAACGCATACGCGTGCACACGGGTGGTGGAGCGGTGAGGTCGTTGGTTGTAGGCAGCCTGGGCGGCATCTATTCCCCTGTAACTTTGTCTTGCTTTTAGAATATGACTATTAAGCGAGGCCCGCTATGTTGTATCGTACTTGACTTGGGATACATGTGAATATTTCTTATGTCCTGACCTTCTGGATCAAGTATTGAATCATGATATTATCGATATCAGAACTGGTCAGGATTAGATTCGGCTATATAAGTTGAGAAGTGAGTGATATGAAGTTTTTGAATCCCTGAGCCTCGAGGGCCGGACGTAGGTCCCGGGCCACCGATAATCATAGCAGGTATCACCTGGTCAGTAAAAATAAACTCCTCCTGCAGGGAAAGCTGCTCCTCTCCTCAGTCGTCGTCGTGGCGGCGATCATATGGAGGCCGAGCTCATGGTTTGGAGGTTTGAGCACGAGACCCTCGGCGTTCTGGAGGGGTTTTGAACGTCTGATGGCAAGCGGGCAGGGCCGTGAACGTGCCGATTCCTGCTCAGGGATTCTTCAGCCGCCCTTACTTGGAGGACGCATCCCCCTGCTGCCTCACCGTTCTTCTGCAAACCTCCTACCATATAGGCTTTCAGCGCCGGACCGCGGTTGCTCGGAGGGGCTAACCACATACAGGATCCATTTTCGTCGGGATTTGTCTCATCCGGTATATAATAAAGAGGTTGAAACCCACTCCTTCAGTGGTAGTCATCACCTTCTGTCTCTACCTCCTCCGACCCGTTACCCTGTTCCCCTTCTGATCTTTATCCCCTGAGCATCGATAAAACCTTCTCAGGTTCAACTCATAGTAACGACGCCCCCTTTTCGTCAACCCTATCAGCCATGCTCGCCGCCGCCTCTATCTACGAGCATCCAACGCTCAACAACTCGGATGTCTGGTCATATTCTGAGAAGCATCCTCAAGCACTCAACCCGGGCCCATCACCGTCTCAATTTGCGTCCAAGACAACCCAGATCGCGTGCAGTCTACTAGGGCTCGCAGCTGTTGCGGGCACGATTGCCTATTTTGACATCGGGATAGACCCTAGGTGCGCTAGTTAGCCTTTCTAGAGTGGGAACACTAAGCTGACTCGGAGATTGCGGGGGTTGTTTTTATTTAGTTCGTTGGTTCGGAGGTGGCTGTAATGCGTCTCGGGGCCGAAGCATGTAAGAGGGAGAGGGAGAGGGAGGAGAGGAGAAGTTGAATTTGTACCACCACTACCACCACCACCGGCAAAGCAGGACGGTGTTCCTCTCGTCCTCGCTTGCGCCCGTTACCCGGATCTGGACATCGCACACGACCGTCCCGATCACTCCACGTCCACACCATTCCTGCTGTCTGTTGTACAACCTTGTCATGTAACGACCCCCATCTGCATTCCGTATCTGTACCACCGCATAAATACTGTACTGTACTTTACTTTTCCTCCTCGTGATTTGTCTCATGCTTCATTTCTTTCGGCCAAACCTCTATTGTAGTAGGGCCATGTACTACTTGAGTGGAAATGATGTATATGTGTTTCATGGGATCGCGCATCGCGGGATTAGAACAGACAACGTCATCGGCAGTACAGGATCGACACGGAACGGGTCGCCACATCTCAGATCCGTGGTAGGTTGGACAAGGTTGGACATAAGCTATCATGAATTTCATGCGGTTTGTTACAGGAAATTGGGCGCTGAATAAGGGTAGTGTTACTAGGGTTGACCGTGTCCAGACTTGCCATTCCAAGCTAGAGCCCCATATCGCTCATATGACTTTGTTGAGGTAGGTCACCAAGTTGTTCTCGGAACACAAGGTCGATGGGCGCGTTAGAAGACGTTGGAGAAGTTGGAGCTGCAGTACGGGAGCGACGCGTGGGGAGTATCGTCGACGATGCCAGGGCAACGACACTCACATCCTTAATGGCATACCTGCCGCCCGTCTCTCATCGCCACTATGCATATGCATCTCCTCTACACAGGGCCAATGAAGGTACTACATCCCTTCCTTCTTTGTCTCGTGCTCCACGGTATCTTGTGCATCCACATCGATATCCATACCTACTGGTCAGAGTATTCAAGATCTTGGCTCGGATGGGAGCACTGGGGGCGGTAGGTGAACTCATTGTTCGACCCTGTATAGAGGTCGAAGGGCAGAGAGCCGAATTGACGATGGTGAAGGCGGGGATAGAAGAACGCGTGTTGTTGTTGACGGTAAGAGCGAAGGGGGCGGCCTGAGGTCAAAGAGATCGGTTACTACGAGGATTAAGAATACGAATAATACCAAGGCCAGTGATATCAAGATTGCATTTCTGCATCAAATAGGGTCAGGGCCGGACCATATAATGAGTAGGTCCCGTTGATAGGATGCTAATGCCAGGGTCTAATGGGCATGATTCCTCGCGCACTAGTTGAGTATATAGTCACATATTAAACGAAATTGTGCCCTATTAATTGTCCGCGGCGCAAGAGGCCATTAACCATGTGAGTAAGTGCGCCAAGGGCCGTGTCGAACTTACGTCGGTCCTTAGTTCATGTGTACTGGTACGCGATTCGCTAGCACAGGGTGACGAAAGGGCAGCCTGGTCCATTCGCTTGATAAATTGCGCGGATATGGTCAACGCATCTTGATGTTTTGTGACTTCTAGGTCTTGTTATCAACCTTGGCTTAACCTTGGTGGCTAACAATAAAGAACATTAGCGAGTCATGGAGAAAGTGAAACATGATGAATCTTACAAAACTACCCAACGGTCTCCAGGCAACTGAGTCCGTGACATACTAGCAGGAGAGGTGAAGGCTCGATATTGATTAGGGTGGACAAAATAAAAGAAAGAAAAAGAAAACTCCAAAAAAGCAGGAGGTATTGTCTTTCTTGAACTTTTTTTATTCTTTTCTTGAATGTAAATCACCGACCTATCATTACTAGGAGGCCTACAAATACTTCGCTCATTGTAATTGTTCTACAGTTGTTCTATAGCTCCGGGCTATCGACGTAGACCTGTGCAGAATGCCACGCGCCGTACCTCGCACCCGGAATTTCAGCCTCGTTGGCAATCTTGGTTATGCTGTTGACTTCTTCCTCAGTCAAATGAACCTTGGCAGCGCCCAAGTTCTCTTCCAGATACTACGCATAGAGAGAAAAGGAATCAGCGTCCTGTATGATTAGTATGAATGGGCTGTGGCGCACATGAACTTTCTTCGTCCCTGGGATAACAAGGAAATCATCGCCCTGGGCCAGAAGCCAGGCCAGTGTGACTTGGCCGGATGTTGCGTTGTGAGCAGCGCCAATTTTTTCAAGTTGTGAGACTACGTTGAGGATCTTGGGCCAGTTCTCGTTCGCGTACCTAAAAGTCAAGTTACGTTTAATAATATAGCAGCGAGGATAAGGATGTCAGTCTCACTTAGGGACGGTACGCCGGAAGTCGCCTGCTTCGAAGTCCTCGAGAGATTTCTATAGTTTTCACTCTTGAGTTTTCCAAACGATGCGACGATCAGAGGTGGTAACACACATATTTTCCGGTGAGAAGGCCACGACCGAGGGGGGAGTAACACACAATGCGAACACCAAGCTCTCGCGCAGTCTTCAGAAGTTCAAGTTTGGGGTCCAAGACATCGAGGACGAAGGGAGAGAATTCCATCTGAATGGCGGAGATAGGGTGCACGGCATGGGCGCGTCGGAGGGTCTTTGCCGAGCATTCAGATAGACCGATGTATTTGACTTTGCCCTCTCTGATGTTGCAAAAAGTTTAGGAGGCAAGGATATGAAAAGCAATGGAGAAACCTACTTGACTAGATCAGCAATAACGCCGATGGTGGTCTGACGCAGGTAAGTGAGAAGGGGGTTTTATGACGCTATAGCAAAGCATACCTCGATGGGAACTTTAGGGTCCGTGCTTTCCAAATCAAAGAGTCAGTTATCGACATTGGCTCTTGTCCCGAGATGGCAGCGTACCGGTGAACGTAGTACAAGTCAACGCTATCAACTCCCAATCTTGTGAGGGACTGGGCAAATTGTTTCTTGATATGCTCCGGGTCACCGCGAATGCCCTCCGGAGTGAATCCAAACTTCGTGGCCAAGAAGATCTCATCCCTCTTTCCTGTACGCTTGAACCTATGGCATGTCAATTTTGAAAATCTTGACAAGCAATGAGTTTACTCACCACTTCCCAATAAGCTCCTCGGAATCGCCATACAAATCGGCGGTGTCCCAATGAGTGCAACCTCCGGCGTATGCAGCGTCCAAGACCTATGGTTCACGTTTTAAATGAACGAGTACTCGCTCAAACCACATTTACACACCTTAAGGCGCTCCTCGTCCGATCCCACTTGGCCATAGCCTCGGCTGATACCCATCATTCCGAAACCGATTGGAGGCACTGACGCATTGCCAATTTTCCTGTTGGGTAGTGTAGATGTGGTAGACATGACTGGTACAACGATAGAAGAGGTTCGTGGGGGAAGGGTGCGCGTCGATCGCAATTGTCCTTTTGAGTCTCAGTCTCAGAGGTTCCGGAATCCGGTCATGTTGTCCGGAAATACTTTCACCAGAGCGTTCGACCATGTCCGTTGGGAACGCGCTGCCAGTGAAAGACTCTGGCGCTTAGCGTGTTGTGCTTAACTTGTGTGGAACAGAGGTAAGGTACCCAATCACCTCTTTTGACGTGGGCCTTTGATCTATTATTCAAATATTCAAGGAGGATGCTTATGTGAGCCTAAGAGATTATCTCTTCAATCTAGTTCTCTGATCATACGGTCTACGATATGGCTACCAATGAAGATGCATCGTGCGTGTTTTTTTTTACAATATTTGCGCGCAAAAACCAGACCTAGCTTCTCAAAGATGCCTTTTCTGTGGAATTCTAAAAGGTAGCTATATCGATGAGAGGCCTGAGTTTCAGGCTAACAACTCTCAGGGACAATTCCTTGCCATAAAGTATATGAAACGGAACGCAGGTGCGTGCTTCTGAGATGACTTTCCTTGGGTATATAAGTCTTGATACTAGCAACTCTGAAGTTTCGCGTTTCTCGATATTATGCCAACCACCGAAGGACATACCCTGGTGATACCAAAGTGCAAGTTTGCGCATGATTTACATAACAGGCATGTCCTGACCAGTATTTGCAGATCATGGAGAGACACTGGGGGACATTCCCGACGAATTCCTGGCCGACATCGGTCCAGTCGTCAAGAAGGTTGCTTTGGCCACTGGTGTGGAACAGTACAATATCATCCAGGCGAGTTTCGGGGAATTTGGGATTGAGGTAAATCGATATTAACTGTTTGAGCAGAATAACGGCAAGCTGGCCTTCCAGGTAGGGGGTTATTACAATCCGCGAGTGGGATCGAGCCTAACTGTATCCATAGCATATACCCCATGTCCACTTCCACATTGTTCCGAAGCCCAATGAAACCGAGGGGTTGGTCTTGAATGCCGGGCAGAACTGGCCGATGAAGAAGGCAGAGAACGAGGCTCTTGCCGCCACTTGTGAGAAGATGAAGAACCGATTTTAGATGATATGATTGCAGTTGCAGATCCTTAATGGCTTAGGAGTTGCATGTTTGTACCGTGTATACAGAGTTAAGAGTATTAGCAAGTATATAAGAGACTCAGAGCATTTTGTGGCAGAAGAAAGGAAGTTGGAAAAAGTTTCGACTCCGACAACTTCTTGTTTACAACGTCGATGTTCGTTCGCCATTTACCATGTCCTTGAACCTACCACCGGGCGCCACCTTGAGTGCTCCAGATGATGGAACGCCTCTCATTCACTCTGGTAAACGTCTTTTTCACAAGACCAAAGGAGAATATAGACTGATAGTGTCCCAGCTACGGAGCCTCCCCCACATCTTCCCTGGCCCGACATTTCTTCGCGCGCCAAGTGGTCGGTCTCTTCGTTCAAATTTGGATTTGGAGCAGAATGTCTACGTGACGATGATCCAGAGACATTTTGGCAGTGAGTTACATTCGAAACGCGTGGAAGCCGTCTCATGGCTCTCGTACTTTCTTAGTTCAGATGGACCTCAACCCCACTTTATCACGGCAGAATTTCCTCGGAAGGTGGCTATCCAGGTGGATTCTATCCATTTCTTATAAGGAAGCGTACTGAATCTTGTCAAAGAAAATCAGCATTCACCTCAGTTACCCCCAAGACGATTCATATACCCCGTCTGCCCTTGCAATACGCGCCGGAACGGGTCCAAGCGACCTTCAAGACGTACGAGTAGTGACGCTAGATAAGCCAGAAGGATGGATCACGTTCGACGTCACGTCTGAGCCCAACGAAGAGGGCGATGGGCTGTGCGTTGCCTCTCTGCCTGTTGACTTGGTATTGTCCATGATTTTGACAATTTCCATTTACAGTGCCCCTGTATACGCGTACGTTCTTCAAGTGATCATCGCGCAAAACCATATGAGTGGCAAGGATACCCACGTTCGCGGTCTCAAGATACTTGGGCCGGTGGAGTAAGGGTTTTGTTTCCTGCAAGAATGTCAGCATACTAACACCGTCGTCATAGGGATCATGCAACAGAGGATGATCCTTTCGCATTCACATCCCCTGCTTTCAAGATGTACGAGACTATTCGGTGATTCACAACGTTCTGCCCCACTGTAGCAAACGCATATCGATACCACTTGTTTCAACCACACCTGTATCACACTAAAAATGTACAATTTTGGTTCTATGACGCTTCAGGCCATAATTGTGCGATGTCCTCCTGGACTTGCAGAACTCTGGGTAGAGTCTCTTCACAGGCGCCAAGGAACAAGAAATCCATATCTTCGTCACCCCTGGAATGGCCCAGATTAAACACCGCAACGATCCCTCTATTCTTCTTCACCTGCGCTGCGTAATCCGCTGCTGGGCGTACCTGCACGTTACTACCTCTGTCAGCCTCCAATCAAGGAAGGAAACAGCAGTGTCACTCACAATCGATGAAGTCCCGACAACTAACAATACATCGCACACACTCATCTTGCGCGATATCTCCCCACTATGCGGTGGTACCTCACCAAACCATACCACCTCCGGCCTGAGCAGCCCTCCGCACCTCCCATACCTGTTGGACCCCGCCCACGCGTCGCCACCGCATTTTGGGAGCTGGTCCAACGTGATACTAGGCTTATCAGCGCCGTTGCCCGCGTCTACATCTGTCTTTGCTTCTGTATTGGCCTTCTCGAGATCAGAGAGGGCCGATGCCAGTACAGGCGCGTAGGAGCGCTGGACATGTTGGCAGGACGTGCAGCGAGTCACGAAGATGTCACCGTGCATCTCAATGAGGGCTTCGGCTGGTGGCGGATCTGGTTCTTCATCAGTATCCTGAGTAGTGGGAAGGGATTCTAGCACTCGCAACGCGAGCGCGTCAACGTTCTGCGTGACGTGTATAGGACGAGCGGTCGAGGGCGCGACGCGTGCGAGGGTAGGTCCGTGCGCTAGTGTGGCGAGAGCACGATGAGCGTTATTAGGCTTGGCGAGCAGATATCTAACCGTGATATGTCAAGGGTGGTCACAAAGATACATAAGATAATTTCTCACTCTGAACGACGGCGGTGGTAGAACGTCCACATGGCGATGGGATTCTCCTTGAATGCCTCTGGCGTGGCATACTTCTTAGGGTCCTGATGGTAGAAATACTTGATGAAATGGAGTACTCTGCACTGTGTTAGGGAACACTTGCAAGGTTATTCCAGAGCGCGTTGTCCGCATTACGGTATGTTGGTATCCCTATGGTGACTGGAATGAGATCAAATTCAGATAAGCATAACGCAATGGGACGAACCCGATGCGGCAGATAACCCTGCTCCTGAAAGAACAAGGACGTTTTTTGCGCGAGATAAGGCAGCTCTGAACGACACCTGGTCAGAGGAGGGAGACATATTGACCAGCTAAGAGTCTAGATCTTAGACCGTGCTGATTTCTAGGTACTTTCTGGGTTTGTGTACCGTATACAAACTCAGAAGCAAACTACTTATTATAGGCCTTAGCTCTATAGGTTCTACATACATATGCTGCTCGCATAAACTTGATCAGGCCTGATACACTATGCATCAGGCTTCACAATGTCTGATAAAGGGTTTACGATTTTTCCGACAGAATTGACACATGTGTCTGGCTCATCTTCATTTCACAAATGGCCCACTGAGCTCATGAGATCGATACAATTTCAATGAACAGAAACAGAAGGCCGCAAAACTACAAATACTTGCCTTGCAATTGTTGTATAGCTCCCAGCTATCGACATACACCTGCCTGTGTACTGGAAAGCTACGCCCCAGA
>JABAJS010007713.1:0-33343 GCA_018221635.1 Tephrocybe sp. 10521TJB
CCAACTCCTTGTGAGTTTGGACCGTAGTGGCCTAACAGCCCGTGTGATAGCTCTAGCCTTACCCGAAACATCAACATGATGGTCTACAACTCAGCAACCTTCAGCACAGTAAATGGAGTCATAATGGCACATGAATTCTTGCTTTGTGATCATGTTCCAGTATCCTGGAAATAGTGGGGGATTCTACTTCTGACCATTCTGCACTGTTGCCTACCATGAAATTAAGCATTGAGCATTTTACAGAGTGAGCAGAACTGACTTGCCTCTAGCCACTGTCACTCATGTTACATGATTCCTACCAGTCTTGTGCAAGAAATACAAGATCCACTCATACTGATAGAAAACATCAAGTGGTACCATTGCCTCACAATTGAGGCATGTAAAGATCTCCATACATTTGACTGTCACCTTGATGAAGCTCATCAGGACCTTATTGTATGTTCCACTGCCCTTTTTCTTTCACATATTGCTGATGTCAAAATTAGCCTGTTGTTTCTTTAGAAACTCATTGGGTTGTTGCTGGTCTGTCAAAGGCAATGATCTATATCCTGGCTGGACTCCTTTTCACTGTATGTCATATACTAATAAATTTGAAGCTCTATATGCACTCTCTACTGACATATTCTATGTAGATATGGGTCCATATCTTTAAAGTGCTATCAGACAAATATCTCAACACCTGGGAATGCTCTGGAAAGTGGATAGCATGGCATCTTTTGTTGCTTTTCCTCATGTTGCTTATGATCACTATGGCCCTCTTTTGTGTCAAGGACCGGTCTCTCTCACATAGACCTAGTGGCCAGTGCCTCAAAGATACTATCCTCAAGTATACAGTCTGACTGTTTAGCAAGCTTATTTATCAGATGCTGGCATTAAGCATCCTTTTTTGCTAATGAATACATTTTAATTGAAGGTCATTGTACTATCATACTGTGATTGACTCATCTGGCTTCTGCTAGGCATCAGTCCTCAAGTTTGAATGATTTATCAATCACACCGCCAACTTGCCTCAATGATCACCTGTATTCTTGAAAGGGATCAAGTCAACTCTTTGGACATTGCTAACTGAAGGTTCGCCTGAGTAGTGATGTGCTGGCCTGGCTTGGCCTGAAAGCTGTGACTTAGGCTCAGCTTTGAAGGGCTTAGGCTCATCAAAATTCAAGCCTGAGCCAGGCTCAGGCTCAGGCCGCAGCTTTTTGTGCCAAAATTGTTGTTTCAGTCTGAAAGATAATCTCCCACATCCCTTTGCATTTCTGCACCACTTTTATTGACAGAACTGATACCAGAGTCTCCTACACTCCCAG
Source organism: Tephrocybe sp. 10521TJB (assembly GCA_018221635.1). Taxonomy (NCBI): domain Eukaryota; kingdom Fungi; phylum Basidiomycota; class Agaricomycetes; order Agaricales; family Lyophyllaceae; genus Tephrocybe; species Tephrocybe sp. 10521TJB. The sequence continues at coordinate 1,305 of JABAJS010007713.1, forward strand.
GATGTATATCCTGACAAAATAAGAGGTAGAACATGAAGGAATTTAGACCCTACAAGTAATCATGATAAAGACATTGTAAAAAGCATGTATTATTGGATACTAAGGAATACTAACATGTCTGAACATGTTCAGCTAATATAATTATCCACACATACCTTACTCGGATCCATTTCTTTGAAAATGTCAGTGCTGAGGGAGTATCATTGAAGGAGTAAATGTCACACACAAGTCAATTTGATGGACGTTGATGGCGATGAGCAAGACCTGGAAATTGCCGAGATAGCCACGGCTCATCCATCCAACTCATCAAATTCAAGTCAAGAGACAAGTTTTGCAGCCAACACGACTATAAACAGGCATTCATAGGTATTCATTAACCAAATGACACGAATAATTGACTACAAAAACATGGTCTAGCAAATCACCCAAAGCCGCGGCCTGAGCCACGGCTTCAGGCTTTCCAAACCTCAAGCCTGAGCCCCAGGCCGCCTCAAGCCTGTGCGACGGCTCACTGGGGCTCGGCTAGCCGCGGCTCGGCTCAGGCCGACTTCAGGCTTTGAGCCGAGCCGTGCACATCACTATGCCTGAGATTTGACCCCTGTTGTTGCAGCTCCTAAGAACTTCTATGCTCGGGTAAATTCCCTCGGCGGATTAGCTTACCTCTGACTAGCCTGAGCTCCACTTTCTTAACGAAAAATCAATCAAGCCGTTTCATGTACAAAAATAATATGTCTTTCCAGTTCAGGCTTAGCGTGTCAAGGGCGCGGAGTTCCTAATTGGGGAAGCTGCGCCCATCATCAGGAATTCCAACTTCAACGTCCAGACTCCACGGTGAGTCGTGACAGTCCTCCACCAACTGCCATATATGTATTTATGACTATCCGGAATACACGATAGGAAAGCTTTTGCTCTGTACTTTCAAGTTGCAAACCTAATATTGGCTCTGGGTCGGCCTAATGTTAACCCTACATCACTTGAAAGCTTCTTGGCCTCCGAATCTAGTTTGGGACGAAGCAGCACGAGGATAGCGTGGAACACTCAGAATAGGTGCTCTTCTGATGTGACAACATGGTCGAAGTCTCTCTTCAACAGTCCCGCACAGTGTTCATGCCGACTAAAACAACCCGCAGGTTGCGCGTTCATCTAGTTCTTCCAGCAGTCATGTCACTCTCGACTGGGAAATCAGTCAAGTCGATCAAGAATTCAACAAGCAGGCTTCGATTGGTTGATCGTTCAAGCATACCTAGATCAAGGGCCTGAGAGCCTGAGAGGAGATCTAGTCTATGGAGACAAGATACGGGACTGGGAAGACGAGCCAACCTTGTCCAAACAAGCCGAAAGAATCGGCTCAGTGCCGGTGTTAGTTTACCACGAGAAAGAGGGTTTGTTCATTATTTTTGGGTTATCACTGCTCGTGACTCATAATATGTTGTTGCAGCTCTCAGCATCGATAAAACCTTCTCAGGTTCAACTCAAAATGCCAAACCACCTGTTACGCCGCATCTCGGACCGCCACCATCCACGCCCTCCTCGTACACCATGCCCTCCTGGTTCACTCCGAATAACTACGACCGCCGGAGCCATGATCTATTCGCATCTGTAGCGCCCAGACCGCAGCACGAGGACGTACGCCGCGAACGATTTACCCACCTGTCGACAAGGAACAGCCAAAGGGAGACGGATCTGCGTCTGACTGGATTTGAGTCCCAGTAAACGGAGGAAGCGCAACGAGACAGCCGAGCGTCCCTTCGCCCGCTTTGATAGCGTCAGCTATACTAATATGCCTGCTTTATCTCGGGCGAGAGTCAGCAAACACGAGGGAGGATCTGAGAGACACGGGGTCTAGGTTGCGGATGACACGAGAAGTTGGATCGCGACCTGGTGAGTGTGGGGGCCAGGGGAGAGCTTCTTTGTGCATGAAGGTGTTTGAAGGGCAAGGATGGTCAAAAGAGCAGCGATACGATTACGAATGTCTACCTTGAGTGGATGATATTGGATTTGTGAGCCTTGGTTGCTTCCATATGCATCACGATACTGTACTTCGAACATCAACAACAGCAAAGGGTAGCTTCTTTACGGACAATAGTACACGCGTCCCTTAACAGGTATGTGCTCTTGGCTCTTGTTAGTAGTTTGATTTTGTGAATACAGGTGCGGGTCTCAAGTTCTTTGAGACTTCCTTCACAAGATGAGTGTTATCCAATTTATTGTTTCCTAAGCACTTAAATCCTTGTCTTCGAGAAAGTCGCTAGAACGTCAAGTTTCATGTTCCAGCGACTGAATTTTGCTCGCAGAGAGGATTCTACCCGCCCTTAAGTATGGCTTCGCAGTTGGATACGCACGCTATCCTTCGCCCAAGCCTGCATTGACACTTCATATTTATTCGACATCTTTCCTACAGCGATCTTATCCCTCGCTTAGCGATGTCCGATGGCGGGCCATGCGATGGCTCGCCTTTTGGGGTACTTATTTGAACCAAACCCACTCATGCTACTCTTGGATGACCAGGTTATCACGACAAGCTGTCGCATCCAAATTTCGGTCCTTCCACCCTACAGAGTCATAATGACACTGTATGGACTGCTTCGCCGCTGGGTGGCGTTGCCTGCGCTTACCTGCATAAATGGCATCATGCTTCATTTTGACTAAGCAGCCTCGCGACCTCTTTGAGAAGTCCACGTTTTGCTCTTGTGAAGTCCTGACTCTTGTCGATTTGAATTTTGTGCATGCTCTCGCACGCCACCTGGTATGCAACGTCGCTTCGGTTGTGAATATTCGGACACTCTGGCAGCAAAATTTTGTGGTCCTTCGGAACCTTTTTGTCAGGCGGAATTTTGAAAATTTCTGCCACCTGAGATATTGACCATATTGCAGATTTCGGGACATCAAATGTCAGGCTTGTGAACGCATTCAAATAGTCTTTTTACTGGACGAGGTATGTAAATAGGGAGTCTTCTGTTGTGACTGTCACCCAGTAATGAAGTGCGACCAGGGCCATGGCCTGGGTCATCGCCGTAGTCAACTCCAAGTCTAGGGACATTGATTCCACGTGGACGAATGTTAATCAAGATTCTTGAAAGCCCCTGTGCATCAGTAATGATTATGTACATTTACACACTGAACGGTCAGGGTCGTTTCACACTCGTCAACTCTCACTGTTGAAAGACTTGTCCTGATTTAGTTTCTCAAGGAACAACGTCATCACAACTCACTCCCTTGAGTTTGCCTTGAGTGGTAATTTTCGTCCTCGTGTACAGTTTTCCCGGGCCTCTGCGTTGCCGAAAACTTGATGGATCTCACTTTCCAGAAAAGCGATCTGAAGCCCATGCGATTCGGAGACTGACCCAAAATATTTTGACTTACCCTCCTGTTCACGTCATCGCCAGATTCTTGATACACGGTATACGTCGGGCCGGGTGGGTACAAGATGCAGGTAAATGTCGACACGAGTTCGATAGTTTTGGGTACCCCTCCTTCCTTCTTGTCACAAGGATGGCCTCGCTTTTTAAGTGGCCTGCCAGTCTGAGCCGTCGCCAGATTTTCTCCTACTCCTTCAGTGGTCGTGCTGTCCGAACTTCACCGACTTCGCAGGCTCTTGCCATTCCAAGGCTAGACTCCCTGACTTCCACAGGTCGCAATGTTTTGGCCAAGGCTGATCCACGACGTAGCGTGGCTCCCATCCTCACTTTGCTGATGCTATCAGCTGGCAGTGGGATTATAGGATTCACACTCGCAAAAACTTGGGAAGACTCGACTTCCACAGAAATAAGCAGCATCCCAAGGCCTCGATTTGGTACTGCGGACGATTTCATGAAGGCTATTGAAGAACTAAAGGAGGCATTCCCCGATACTGAGACCGTCTCGACCGATCCTGAAGACCTACGCATCCATGGATTCTCAGACTACGATTATAGGCCTGGTAAGCTATTCATTGCTTTCATGATAGAGTAGTACTCAGTCCTTCGTGCGAACCAGGTCGTCTTCACAGCGTTGTCTTTTATCCTAACTCCACGGACGATGTTGTTCGCATGGTCAGAATTGCCACCAAGTACAAGATGCCAGTCATCCCCTACTCTGGCGCTACGAGTCTGGAGGGCCAAACTCGTAGTGTATGTTCATTACCATATCACCATCGTGGCCGAGGTCATTGAAGTGAATTTATCAGCATTTTGTCGGAGGTATTTGCGTTGACCTGTCGGGCATGGACCGGATTTTGGAAATACACGGTATGTCTGTCAGTGTGTGATGTGCTTACCCCGTCTGTAACGTCCGATTATAGAGGCTGATTCTGATCTCGTGTGCCAACCTGGTGCAAAATGGATGGATATCAACGACTCGCTAAAGGAGAAAGGTGATCAAATTGCTACATTGTCCGTAAAAATGATTATACTAAATGTATCCTGCTAGGTATACCACTATTCTTCCCAGTATGTATTACACCTGTCAAAATCGAGCCTTTCCATGCGAGCTGAATAATCACTTGGACAACAGCTTGATCCTGGGCCTGGTGCTACGATTGGCGGCATGCTGAGCACCGGGTGTTCTGGAAGTGTGTACCATCTGCTTCGCATGTCGAATTCAATGCTTGATACTGGGAATTTTTGTTAGCTAATGCAGTACGGTACGGTACGGCGAAGGCAGAATGGTTTCTCAACGCAGTGAGTCATAATAATTAGCCTAGTTGAACTCCGCCTTACTTTTTCACATCAGACCGTTGTGCTTCCATCAGGCGAAGTGATCAAGACACGTCGGCGGTCAAGAAAATCTTCAGCCGGATTCGACACAACTAAATTATTTATTGGAGCAGAGGGGACACTTGGCATTGTAACAGAAGGTTGGTCATGTCCGTAAGCTTCATGACGGCTGTTAACGCTTCTGAACATCGGTTGCAGTGACCCTAAGACTGGCACCTGTGCTTCCTACTACAGTCGCTGTCGTTCAATTTCCCGATGTCAAAACAGCTACAGAGGCTGTTATAGAAGTGATGAACCAGGGCGTGGGCATTCGTGCGTCTATTCCTTATCAACAAGTCGGTTATCATATTCAAACGAATTCGATTTGGATCAGAGTGCGTCGAGCTTGTGGACGATGTGTTCATGGCAGCGACCAACAAGTATGGCATGTCAAGACGGAAATGGCCCGTGAAGGACAGTTTATTCTTCAAGTTCCAGGGCTGCACGGAGGCTTCATTGCAGGAAACAGCTCAAGTCGTTCAGAAGATTGTCGAAAAACATGGCGGCACTGGCTTTGAGCTTGCGCGCAATAAGCAAGAGGCTGACGAATTATGGGCGGACCGGAAAAACGCCCACTACTCCGGTATGGCGCTTCTCGACAACGCTAAGGGGTGGGCAACGGACGTTTGGTAAGTTGATCTTAACAGGATACATTCCAAGGCTGATTGAGATGGATCCAAAGTGTACCTGTTTCAAAGTTGCCCGAGTTAGTGTATGAGACGAAGAAGGACATGGCCCAGATTGGGGTAACTTCGACAATTGTTGGGCATGTGGGCGATGGTAACTTCCACGCGCTCCTGCTCTTCAGAGATGACAAGGAGAAGGAGATCGTGAAAGAGGCAGTGCATCGTATGGTGCACCGGGCTATTGCCTTGGATGGAACATGTATTTGGTTTCTTTCATTTCATTTCAATCGAGCTGACAAATTGACGGCAATAGGTACTGGGGAGCACGGAGTTGGGGTTGGTAAGAAGGTCTATCTCGTAGAAGAACTGGGCGCAGGTACGGTGGAGCTCATGAAGACTGTCAAACGAGCAATCGACCCGCTTGGCCTATTTAATCCAGGAAAGGTTGTATCAAGGCTTCGATCGTAGAGAACCAACCAAACTGATACCATTCATAGCTGTATCCGGATGACGAGGAAGATGGTCCATAGTGTAAACCTGGACTAATTCGTCAGGGGATAAAGAGGGTCATAGGGAAATGTAAATGGAAAGCTTAAAAATGTAAACGGAACGTTTAAAAGAGACCATAAATCCATTCACATCCAAGACATGACACTGCAGAACAGGGCTACTTGACAGTAACGGTAGGAGCTGCCGCCTCTGCTTTGGCAATCCCAACCCCACTATTTTGAAGTCCTGAGCGAGCTGCAGCAGCACCAAGAGCCTGTGTCCGCAGAGCAAGCCCACGTGTCTTTTCAATGATTGTTTGGTAAACGGGCAACGGTGGCCGGTTAATCTCGATGACGTTCTGAAAAAAATGCGTGTCACGATAGCACAAATGAGAGATGAGTGAATTAAGGCGCACCTTCTCGAGATCAATTTTTGCGTCGGCCCCCATCCGAGTCTCGCGGATAAGGTTGACGATCCATTTTTCACCATCGTCACGAGACAGATTCAGGCGTTCTGAGAGGTCACTGGGAAGACGATTAGATTGAATTGTGACTGCGGACACAACAGATCAGAACTCACGCGATGTCAATCTTCTGATGGATCCTGCAGTACGCCTCACTGATGAGGTAGCGTGCATTATCCAAAAATTCCTCCCTGAACTCTCCCAAAAAAAAGTCGTCCCCTACGACCTTCTCGGCGAGAGTGAGCTCGCGCTGAGCAGCCTCGAAGTCGAACTCAATGTAGAGCTCCTTGAGGAAGGCGGTGACGGGATCTCGGTATTGGTACTCCTCGGTCTGGATGACCTTGACGACCTCACGGATGGCGTTCCGAACGCGGGTGGAGACAGGAGCAGAGGCGGAAGCGGGAAGGGCAGATGCCTTGCGCGAGAGGATGGCGGCGGTAGCTAGATAGCGCAGGATCCATGGGCAGGATGTCTGGATGGTGTTGAGGTAGGTGGGGGAGAGGAAGGTCTCGAGGAGGAGAGTGCGACCCTGGGGGTGGTTGAAGTACACGAAGAGAGACCAGTGCGCGAGCCAGGTCCGTGAGTGCAGTTGCACTAGTGCAGGTTCTGAGGCGCCGGTGGCGGAGGACACGAGGATAGAGGGTGCTGAGCGCGAGTCGATGGCGTCGCGGAGGGTGTTGAGCTCTTCAAGAGCAACATCCCACCTACCTGTGAGGATGTCCGAGGCGAGCTTACCCCAGTGAGCAGAGGTGTTGAGGTCGTTGTCTGTGGAGAGTACGCGGAAATGGTATAAGTAGTCTGCTGCGCCACTGTAGTTTCCGTATGAATATTGGAACTGGCCAAAGTTGTAGAGAGCAGTGATTTGATCTAATGTAAGCTAAAAGTTCGTTTAACGCCACACTTCATGTGTATATATTCAAGTTGTGCTTACGTTATAATTATCCTTGAGGTATTGCAGATTCTGGTTTTTGTCCTGACGCAGCGCTTGCGCAACATCTGGGTTTTCAATCACGTCGAGGACAGCCTGTGCCTCCTGTTGAAGACGCTCGTGTGTTGACACCGCATTTTTTCGCTTCTCATCGAATTCTACGCACATATCAGTCAATACATAGATTTTTGACAAAGTAGATACGCACCTGCAGGGATCTGCTCGTCCGGATGTATTTGTTCAAACAGGCTGACGGCATAGTCAAACATATTGGTTCCCTTGGCTAGTTCATACTGGGCAGCAGTGACCTCTTCAACAGGGAACAGGGACGTCTCAGAGAGATGTGCAAGCAAAGGGAATGATAAGTGACGATCTAGGTATGGGATTATCGTCTTTGAGAGATCGTGTTCCGCCATTGTGGTGTCGGGCGTGATGAGCTTGGGTCTGTGGTCGCCGTTGGGAACGATGAGCAAAACTTTTTGTGGGCACTGCCACTGAGTAGATGCACGTGATGTAAGGCAAAGCTGTTACGTAAGCTTGGAACGCGTCTATCATAGCTGCGACCCATTCCAAAAAATCGACTGCACCAGGTTTAGACGCAGCCATGTCGCAAACCCCAGTTTTCGTTATGAGTGAGCACGGGTTATGTGTTTTATATGATATACTAAAGTCAGGATAGACACTGCGCCTGAGCGCCAGTCTGGCCGAAAAGCGCAGATCTCAAACATTACCGCAGCCAAGGTGGGTGTCCTGTCGACATCTGGATGAAAGTGGGTATTAACGATCCATTAGACTGTTGCAGATGTCATCCGGACGTGTCTTGGTCCTAAATCTATGCTGAAAATGATTCTCGATCCCATGGGGGGCATACTGTGAGTCAGATGAACATATGTATTGGATCCATTGTTCAATTCTCATCTAGATTGACAAACGATGGAAATGCGATCCTAAGAGAAATTGATGTGGCACACCCTGCTGCAAAGAACATGATAGAACTCAGTCGAACCCAGGATGAGGAGTGCGGAGATGGCACCACATCTGTTATCATTCTGGGTGCGTAATTCTTTCATGTTACAGCTCAAAACACTCACTTGTTGTCGTGTCTACAGCTGGAGAGATTCTCGCCCAGTCGCTTTCACAACTAGAACGTGACATCCACCCCGTTGTCATTATCTCTGCCTACAACAAAGCCCTCAAAGAAGCTCTTGAGATCATCCAGCGGATATCCATCCCTATCGATACAAACGACGATGAGGAGATGCTCTCGCTGATTAAGACCTCCATCGGCACCAAATTTGTCGTGCGATGGTCCGATCTCATGTGCAAGCTTGCCCTGCAGGCGGTGCGTGTTGTCGCGCAGGACGATAACGGTAGCAAGACGGTGGACATCAAACGCTATGCGAGGGTGGAGAAGATCCCTGGTGGTGAGATTGAGGAGAGTAGGGTGCTTAATGGTGTCATGCTGAACAAGGATATCACGCACCCGAATATGAGGAGGAGAATAAAGAACCCAAGGATTATTCTGTTGGATTGCCCGTTGGAGTATAAGAAGGGTGAGAGTCAAACAAATATGGAGATTTCGAAAGAGGGTGATTGGGAGAGGGCGCAGACGATTGAGGAGGAACAGGTTAAGGCACTTGTTATGAGGATTTTGGAGTTCAAGCCTGATCTGGTCATCACTGAGAAGGGTGTTTCTGGTGCGTTCTGCTTTGTGTATAAGTGTGATACCTAGCTGATGTTCTTGAAGACCTCGCACAGCACATCCTTGAAAAATACAATGTCTCTGCTTTGAGACGCGTCCGTAAATCGGACAATAACCGTATTGCACTCGCTGTAGGTGCTACCATTGTCAACCGCGTGGAAGATCTGCGCGAATCCGACGTCGGCACGCAATGTGGTCTTTTCAATATTGAAAAAATTGGCGACGAGTGCGTCCCTACTTTCATTTCTCTTTTGATTACTAACTTGATCCCTGCAGGTACTTTACATTCCTTACCGAATGCGACACCCCTAAGGCGTGCACGATTCTGCTCCGTGGCCCTTCAAAAGACATTTTGAATGAAATTGATCGCAACCTCGCGGATGCGATGTCCGTTGCACGGAATGTCGTGTTCAACCCAACCCTTGCTCCCGGCGGAGGTGCGACCGAGATGGCGATCAGCGTCGGGTTGCATCAGAAAGCGCGGAGCATTGTGGGTGTTGAGGGATGGCCATTCAGGGCTGTGGCAGATGCGCTTGAGGTTATCCCCCGGACCTTGGTTCAGAACAGTGGCGGCAATGCCATTCGTGTATTGACTGAGCTCAGGGTGCGTTCTTTTCCATAGAACAACTTTTATTTCTGACTGGCTCTTCTTAGGCAAAACATGCAAATGGGGAACACTCGTGGGGTGTGAACGGTGAAACTGGCAAGATTGTAGATATGAAGACGTATGGTCTCTATGAATCTGCCAGCGTCAAGGTGAGTCGTGTGACTAGTCGCCTCTTCTGTTCTGACTTGAACTAGATCCAAACCCTCAAAACTGCCGTCGAGGTTAGTGACTTCTTATGAGCTTGGTGAATCATTCTGATTTTATTCCAGGCAGCACGCATGCTTCTGCGGGTGGACGACGTCGTGCAGGCGATACGGAAGGAAAAGGAGCAGGAGCAGGGCCCTCCACCTGAAGAGATACAGGCTGAATAGATCTATATGTAGTAATTACCTAAAAAGGAAATTATTTGTTTGGCTACAGCCGACTGTACAGTCGTTTCGGCAAAAGCCTAATTTGTCACGCAACAAGCCCATCGATTACCGATCAGGCCAAATCGAAATTTCACGACCTCAAGACTCCTCGACCATGGCCTCCCGACCCACCGTCAACGTTCGCTCCTCCTCTGGCGGTGAGAACAGATTTGTTTATTGCAGGGGTAGCCTTTAATTCTCGATTTTTTTAGAGCCCTCGACCTCGCTTCCTCTCCCCGCGGTTCTCACCGCGCCCATTAGGTTGGACGTTGTTGCACAGGTGCACAGTGAGTAATAAAAACAACGGAAATACACGCGATATTCAGTCATTTTATCAGAGAGCATCGCAAAGAACAAAAGGCAGGCTTATGCCGTCTCCGAGAAGGCTGGTCACCAGACTAGTGCTGAGTCTTGGGGAACTGGTCGTGCTGTAGCACGTATTCCCCGTGTCGGTGGTGGAGGAACACACCGTTCCGGTCAGGTGTGCAAGATGGAAATTTCCGGTTCAAACATTTTTAAAAGCAAATTTTTACTAGGCTGCGTTCGGTAACATGTGCCGTGGTGGACGCATGTTTGCGCCTACCAAGACGTGGCGCAAGTGGCACGTCAAGGTCAACCAGAACCAGCGCCGCTTCGCTATCGTCTCTGCTCTCGCTGCGTCGGCCCTTCCCTCGCTCGTTCTCGCTCGTGGTCACCGCATCGAGCAGATCGAGGAAGTTCCCCTCGTTGTCGCCAACGCCGCAGAGTCCTTCAAAAAGACAAAGGAGGCCGTCGCTCTCCTTAAGACCCTCAATGCCTATGCTGATGTCGTTAAAGTCTCCAACTCCCGCAAGCTCCGCGCCGGAAAGGGCAAGCTGAGGAACCGCAGGCACCGTCAGCGCCGCGGCCCTCTCGTCGTCTACAACGAGGACAACGGTATCGTCAAGGCCTTCCGCAACCTTCCCGGTGTTGAGCTCGTCAACGTCCGTCGCCTCAATCTCCTCCAGCTCGCCCCTGGCGGTCACCTCGGCCGTTTCGTCATCTGGACCGAGGGTGCATTTGCCCTCCTCGATGATGTCTATGGCACCTTTGAGAAGGCCGCATTGTACAAGAAGGACTACATTCTCCCCACCGCGAAGATCACCAACCCCGATGTTACCCGTCTTATCAACTCTGACGAGATCCAATCGGTCGTTCGTCCCGCTGGCCAGAAGGTCCAGAAGCGCCCCTGGACGCAGAAGAAGAACCCCCTCGTAAACAAGGCTATTCTCTTCCGTCTCAACCCCTACGCCAAGACCCTCCGTCGCCAGGAGCTCAGTAAGTCGTTGATAAATGCTTAATGCGTGCCAGAGTTCTGATCAGTCCTCTACAGTCAACCAAGCAAAGAAGGAGAAGAAGGCCAAGGCACCCAAGGCTGCTGGCGAGGCTTTCCTCGGACAGATCTTTGCTCCTTGAAGAGATTAAAAGTTAATATTATGTGGGGATGTGGTGGCTTAGGATTATGCTCGTTGCTTTTGTACTACTGCTATGACATGCATTATGCCTCCCTACTTGTCTGTCCGATGCTGTAAATAGAGAGATCTCGGTTGATTTCCTGATCAAGACTGAAGAGATTTTGCTGATAAGATAACAACTTTTTTTTTGTCTCAACCCTTCATGGCCAACGACGCAACACTGTTCCCTGCAATTGGGTCGCTCGCCGTCAAAGCTGACGAGGCTCTTGATGTACAGGAAACAGAAACAACAGACGATGTTGAGGACAAGGTCGTTCAGGAAGTCAACTCGCTGTGCATGAACTGCCATGAGCAGGTCAGCATCCATCTCAGTCGTGGTCTTTTGGTACATCGCCTCTGAACAATCCCAGTAGGGTGTTACGAGGCTCATGCTCACATCTATTCCATACTTCCGGGAAGTTATTGTTATGTCGTTCCGATGTGAGCATTGCGGGACGACAAATAATGAGATCCAGTCTGCGGGGACGATTCAAGGTGCGGATTTTCTTTCTGGCGTGTTACACTGAATCTATTGTCTGAATGAATGTGCAGAGGAGGGAACTATCTATACCGCGAGGATTTTGGCTCGATCAGACCTCGACCGCCAAATCGTCCGGTCACCGAGCTGCGAAATCGTTATTCCTGAGCTGGACCTGACACTCCCGCCGACGTCGAGAGGGCAGCTGACGACCGTCGAGGGCCTCATTCGGGATGTCTATGCGGATTTGAATATGGATCAGCCCTTGAGGAAAATCCAGGATCCCGAGGGATATGCTACGATCCAGGGGTTGCTTGATAAACTCAGAGATATCCTCGGGGATGAAGATGAGGAGGAGGAGGAGGAGGAGGAGAACAAAACTGGAGAGATCAAAAGTGTCAAGGCGGCGGATAAAGAGGCACCATTACCTGCGTTTACGCTCAAATTGGACGATCCAGCGGGTAATTCGTGGATCGAGTTTATAGGAACCATGGCGGACCCCAAGTGGAATATGAGGCAGTATCGGAGGTCCCTTGAGCAGAATGTGGCGTTGGGGTTGGTGTCGGGCGATGAGGCGGCGTTGGCTGTGGGCCCGGGCGATTTGGCTACGGTGAAGGAGGGAGATGAGATTACAACAGATGCGGTGACGGATGATGAGGTGTTTGTGTTCCATGGGCATTGTTCGAGTTGTGGTCATCCTCTGGATACGATGATGAAGAAGGTTACGATTCCGTACTTTAAAGTGGGTGATCTTTTTTCACGCTGGGATGAGATGACTGATTGAAATTTCTGCAGGATATTCTTATCATGTCGACTAATTGCGATCGGTGTGGGTATCGGGACAATGAGGTCAAGTCGGGTTCAGCAATATCTGAACAGGGAAAGAAGATCGCGCTTAAGGTGGAGGATCGGGAGGATTTGAGTCGTGATATCCTCAAGGTCGGTGGTCTTTTTGTTTGGGTGATTTTATGTTTTGTTGAAGATCATATTTAGAGCGAGACTGCGGGTCTCAGTATTCCGGAGATCGATCTTGTGCTTCAGCACGGTACTCTCGGCGGGCGCTTCACGACACTGGAGGGTATCCTCAATCAGGTCTATGAAGAACTCTCGGATAAAGTCTTCGCACAAGGCGACTCTTCGCAGCCAACGGACAGAGTGGATTTTGAGACTTTCCTTAAGAACTTAAAAGAGGTGAGCCTACTTGCGCCACACACTCCAGTTGCTTGTCTGATATCCGCCTGATAGGTCAAGAGCGCTGAACGGCCGTTCACTGTTATCCTTGACGATCCACTTGCGAACTCTTATGTGCAGAATCTGTATGCGCCTGACCCAGATCCTAATATGACGATCGAAATGTACGATAGGACGTGGGAGCAGAATGAGGAACTGGGGCTTAATGATATCAAGGTAGAGGGGTATGAGGCAGAGAGTAAGGAAGGTAAGGGAGAGGACGGTAAAGGGATTGAGGCCTGATGTGAATGACCTCAGCATCAGGTGCGGAAGGGAAACAACTACTACAATTTTGCGATACTTTAATGTGACATATAGACTCGAACTATAGTAGCTAGATTGTTTGCGATGCGATTTAGAACTTCAATTTTGCGATACTTTAATGTGACATATAGACTCGAACTATAGTAGCTAGATTGTTTGCGATGCGATTTAGAACTTGTACTTATTTTGCCTGAAACCAGGAAGGTCCATTTGGAAGCTTAAGACGCCATAGCAAATTTGCTCGGCAATTTGGACTTGGGCTTATTTCCTGCCACACGCGTGCCTTCTCTCAAACTCAGCCCCTATACTAGCGCGTTTCTATATTTATCTTGTCTTGCCGCTGTTCCCTCCTATTAGACACATGCCAATACAATGCCAACAGGAGCTCAGTCTATGATCGCTCATGTCTCCAACTTATCATAGCATGGCATTTAAGTGAATGAACAGATGAAAAGCACTTGAGGCTCAGATAATCACGATCGCCCATTCAATGTATATTTGCTTCGCCCGTCACGCATCTCTTTTCCGCCTTCCATAAAATTTGTGCAGCGAGAGATGCTGAGCAAGTCAAATTCCAATCCTTTGGAACCGTTGTTCAACCAGGCCCAGAAACATTTACGAATCCAGTTGTGGAGGGGTACATTCTCTGAATCCGCTGCCGCCACTCGTGCTTCAGCACTTCTCTGTATATAAAGCAAATCCAAGTCGAAAAACAAACCCACCAATCCATAATTCGGTACTACAACCAACAACATCACGCACTCTCTAGTATCACTTGCCGCATCCCTCGCGAAATCCTTACCACTATCATGATATATGTTCAACCCAGACCATTGTACAATATATCGCAGGATCTTAAATATTGGATCCGGAATGTCGCCCACCTCTCAGGCTGCTCTCACTGGCACGAAGTGGCACTGAGCACACCCAGGCTATGGTCGAACATCCTTCATGGGCTACGATCCAAATCTGCGCCCTTAACGACGGTTTCCTTTATTCGAGTCATTCAAACCGTACTCGTATGGTGGAGATCCTCGAGTATCATATGTCTCGCATTGTGATACACTTTCTTGTCCCCGTCTCCGTTGCCAATTTGTAAGACACGCAGGCGTTTCTTGAATTAATGGATCAGCCTGCGCCAATCCCATGATGCTCGATTGTCTTAATCTACGCAATTCACGGGCTGCTACGAACTCGCACAGACTTCCAGATGGGATATTAGCTGAAGGGCTCCCGCATCGCACCCATCTCAAATTAGACGGCTACAGCCTTGTTGGAAATACGAGCGTCATCGCGCTCATGGATTGTATGATCTATTTATATATATTATTCTTGTGATTACTTTGTGCTCCCCTCGCTCCACCACCGTTGCCATACCACCCCAATTTACTTATATTCGCGTACTATTATGATTGTATCTCCCGTCCGTTTACACCTGTAATAACAGGATGTCAACAGTTTCGACATTATTCTAACGAGCCTTTCATGGGACTGCCCCTTTTTCTCCTCCTCTTCTACTGGCCCCAGATCCCTCAAATCACTTACCTCCCGGAACACTCGAGGCCGTCAATGTTTCAAATCATGGGTGTGGTTTCGCGAACACCTTGCCTTGAAAAACTTGTTGTCGATGCTGCAACAGAGTTAGCGTGCAGGGCAACCGGCTGGAATACCATGATACGCCTAGAGCAACTAGAAAAGATAACGATAATCTCCAGTGACTTCCATAGCGGTGCCTTACTTTTCCAGCATGTGGTCTTCTCTAGGAATACCCGCGACGTAACCCTTCACCTCATCGTGCCTCCAAGGCCCACCGACACCTCTGGCCAAAATGTAAATTCTCTCGCGGCACTGCAACTCCTAGCGCAGAAAACCGAAACGGCACTAACGGATTCATCGTGGAATTATCATTGGCGGTGGATGATGTGAGATTCTGGAAATCTGAATCGAGAGAGATCTCGGAATTATCTCACCCAAGGCATATTTCGTCTCTGACGGGAACCGTCAATTTCAGCCCATCAATCCTCCACCCCAAGCCTCGACACATTTTATGCGGTCTCTGTGCATAGACCACCTATCGATCCTCACCATTGAGGATAATTTTTCACAAGAAACATGGTCATTCTTGTCTGGTCTCCTTGCACTCAAAGATCTTTTGGTCTACGAGGATGCGACTTCTGTCCTTGAGACACTCGGATTCGGCGGGCCACTAAATCTAGTCCTAGGCCTTTTAACACTCTAAGGAAACTTGAGATTATCGGGTGGAATTTGGATGCGTCGCTGCTGTTGAGGGTAATATCGATGTGGCCCAACAGCTGGCAGATTGCAGTGCGAGCCGAGGCGAAGGGGTGGGGATGGAGGGCAGCTTGAAGGAAGTGCTTGAGATGAGTAATTGTATCGGAGTTCGCTTGGATAATAAGAGGCGACTTGAGAGCGTCGTCGGGAGGGTTGTATAGGATGGATTGGGAGATCTGAATCCTTATCATAACGAGTTGGATAGCTATAGCGAGTAAGTCGAATAGTAATGATGGTGATTACTAGGTGTCTGAACCGATTTTGAAAATATCCATCTAGCAACGATTGGTCTCCCTGTGGCATCATGCAGATTAAAGTCGTGGGCGGCATGCAGGGTCTGACTTGAGAGGTAAATCGACGCAAGATACTTGCACTACATGCATACCAATGCCATCGGTAAAGTTATTACCACTGTCACAATGTATCATCTTTTGGTCACCAGCCAGTAAAACCTTGCGCGGGACGTCTCACATATTGAGAAAGAAAGTTGATTGGTATCTATTATAGATGTATGGACCGTTAGATGCTCGTGTACCTCAATAATTTTGATTTTGTCGCCGCCTCCATCGTCTACTCTGACTCGGGCTTGTAATCCGGGCGCAGCGAACGCACAGTCTTGCCTGGACACCACAGTCAGCAAAAGCCAACAGAGAGAATAAAGGAATAAGAGCTCACCAGCTCTCCAGATTTCTTGGTTGTTGATCTCCTCCAACTCCTTGGCGAGATCCGCCCTGTAGGTAGAGCGGCCGTTGAACTCGAGAGATTTACGGGTCTCGGTGCCGTTCTTCACGCTCTCGTAGAGAGCCTCGAAGACGGGAAGGTTGGCTTTCTCGAAGATAGGAGCCCAGTCGAGTGCGCCGCGGCGGGCGGTGGTAGAGCAGGCGTTGTACATGTAGTCCATGCTGTGAGGGGCGGATGAGGGGGTGAAGAATTGGATTAAACGTGGGACACGTACCCGTATTTGCCAATGAGGGGGTAGAGGGACTGAGTGGCCTCTTCGACGGTCTCGTTGAAGGCCTCCGAGGGGGTATGGCCGTTCTTACGGAGAACCTGGTATTGGGCAAGGAACATCCCCTCTGTGGAATACAATTAGCTTACGTTAAAGGAGGGTAAGATAGATGTCACTTACGGATGCCTCCCATCAACTAGTAATAGTAAGTGAAGAGAACCAATAGTCAGTTTTAGCTATTGGTGCGAAATTGGAAATACACGCACCACACCACGTTCACCGTAGAGGTCGGAGTAGACCTCCTTCTCAAAGGTGGTATCGTACATGTAGCCTGAGCCGACAGCGACGCCGAGGGCGATGGCTTTTTCTTTAGCTTTGCCAGTGACGTCCTGGAAGACAGCGACGGAGGAGTTGATGCCACGGCCCTCCTTGAAGAGAGTGCGGACGGTGCGGCCAGAGCCCTTGGGGGCGACGAGGATGACGTCGACATCGGTCGGGGGAATAACTTTGGTGTCCTCCTTGAAGACGACGGAGAATCCGTGGGAGAAGTAAAGAGTCTTGCCCTTGGTGATGAGAGGGGCGATGGTGGGCCATGTTTGGGACTGGGCAGCGTCGGAGAGGAGATTCATGATGATGGTGCCGCGGTCGATGGCCTCTTCGATGGGGAAGAGAGTCACCCCGGGGACCTGGGAGAAGAGACACGTCAGTAAGGGGATGAAAAATAATTTTTTAATTTACCCAGCCGTCTTCTTGGGCCTGGCGCCAGCTCTCGCCGTCCTTGCGGACACCGACGATGACATTGAGGCCATTGTCACGAGCGTTCAAGCCCTGACCGTGGCCCTGAGAGCCATAGCCAATGAGAGCGAGAGTATCGTTCTTGAAGTAGTCCTGGAGCTTAGCCAAAGGCCAGTCGCTGCGCTCGTAGACGACCTCCTTTGTGCCTGCAAAGTCAAGGGTCTTGATACCGCGAGCTCCCTGTTATTATGGTCAGCACCGAGTCTTCCCGAGTGAGTGAGTGAGACGCCACCTGAACGGTTGAACGCTGAGCACAACGTGCGGCGGCGGCCTGGGCAAAGAGGGAGTAGGACGCGGTCTGTGCAGGCTTGAGGGCAGCAAGACGGGGCGCACGACGAGCAGCAATGCGGAGAGCTTGGGCAGCGGTGCGGGAAGCGAGGGAGGCCATAGGTTCAACTGAGAGAAATTTCAAAAACTTTTTTGAATTTAATGTCTTAAACGAGTCACACAATATTCGGCCGAATTGATTGCCGCCGATAACCCCGAGATTCCGAAATTATTGCGATGCATGCACTCGAGCTTAACTACTACCTATTCAGCCAAGGTAGATATCAACATAGTAACTTAATAACTTGAAGAAACTCTCGAGAAATTCAAATGTGTACTGGCATCAAATGTACGAACGACAGCGGCGGGTCAGGTAGCATTGTGACCGCTCGCAATTAACCGGAATTCCAACAGTTCAAGAAGACGAGAGCTTTGGCATAGGGGGACCTTCGATGCAAGCACCTGTACCTTGTTCTGCATGTCGTTGGGACAGAAGTCACGATGGGCACGACGACCGCACTGACTTTGCCAGTAATCAAAAATTGTATCATCTCATACATAATGCATAAGTACTCGAGGAATAATTATAAGATATATGAATTTTGGGAAGAGATATGGGTGTAGATATGCAAAGAGGCGAGGGCGGTGGCGCAACTTTGAACTGATGGTACGAAATCGTAATTATTATTATTATTATTATTATTATTTATCAGATAAGATAGTCTGATCGCGCAATGCACTGTTCATTCCGCAAACGACCATCTCTCCCGACTCACACTGAGGTTCTCCTGACGAACCACTGCAACGCTGCGGAGTCCGTAGCTCAATATTGACAATGCCTGGTCTTATCGGGCGAGCCTCCTATGGCACACGGCTACTGACGGCTCTCGAAAGACGGATTCATTCATGTTCACGCTGGGATGCGCGAAGGATACACCTCTCTAGATGGGCTGCCGGACAGGAATCGTGGAATGTGTGTAACGGCTCTCGTAGGCTGGCTTGTGAGACCCCATGCATCCTGTCGCGTCGGGCATTTCAACACATGGCACCAAAACCGGATCCTCCGAGCCCACCTACAATTAAAGCTCCCATTACAACAACACCCCAGCCACCACCTAAAGACCCCAGTGATCAAGAGCAGCGTAAAACGGACTGGACTATCGCTAAACGCCTATTGGTGAATGTCTGGCCGAAAGACGATTGGAAGACCCGCGGGACGGTGTTGCTCGGGTTTGGGCTGCTTATTGGTGGCAAGGTTCGCTTGCTTGCTTATATTTATTAAGGAGGAAAGTTGAATTCGGTGGTCATAGGTGCTTAATGTTCAAGTTCCCTTGGTGTTCAAGAGCGTCATTGATGCCTTGAATGTCGACATCAATTCTGCTTCGACGGTCTGGGTCGTCGCGGGCAGTCTGATTCTTGGGTGTAAGTCTTGTTTTGTATGCAACTCTTGCCAAACGAGACTGACGTGAGACAGATGGCGCCGCGAGAATTGGTGCTACCGTCTTTGCCGAGCTGTTGAACGCGGTGTTTGCGGGTATCGGACAGAAGGCTATACGGAAGGTTGCCAGAGAGACGTTTGAGCATCTTATGAACCTTGATTTGCGTTTCCACCTTTCGAGGCAAACGGGAGGGCTGACGAGGGCGATTGATCGTGGTACCAAGTGAGTTGGCAAAGTGTAATTTGTGTCTAGGGGCTGACCGTGTCCAAAAGAGGCATTACATTCCTCCTGCAGGCTATCATATTCCGCATTGTTCCTACTGCTTTAGAGATTACGATGGTTTGCGGAATCCTGGTGAGGGACATGACATCGCAATAGCAGCGTATGTTGATAACTATTTCTAGACGTACAAGTTTGGCTGGGACTTTGCAGCCATCACGGTTCTCACTATGGCTGCGTACACCTGGTTCACCGTCCGCACGACTTCATGGCGGTTTGTCGGACTTTCTTCTGTGTGCCATGCGCGTATTGACTTCTTCCCTCCAGTACACGCTTCAGGAGAGAAGCAAACAAGGCCGATAACAAAGCCGCAACGGTGTCTGTAGACTCGCTCATTAACTTTGAGGCTGTCAAGGTGAGGTGCACTGTTCGTTTTATTTGAGTAAATGATTGATTGGAATTGGGTGTTAGTAGCATTTCAACAATGAAAAGTATGAAGTCGCGCAGTACGACAAGCATCTTGCAGAATATGAGAAGTCGTCGGTAAAGATTACAACGTCGTTGGCATATTTGAATTCAGGGCAAAATGTCATATTTTCGTCAGCGTTGACGGCGTGTATGTTTTTAGCAGCGCAGGGCGTTATTCAAGGTATGTCGTGGTTTTATTCCTCTTGAGTGACATTTAGGAACATGCGTAGGGACAATGACGGTTGGAGACCTTGTCATGGTTAACCAGTTGATCTTCCAGTTGTCGCTTCCGCTTAATTTCTTGGGGACGATTTATCGTGAGATGAGGCAGAATCTGCTTGATATGGAGGTTTTGTTCAAGCTCGTTGAAGAGAATCCTCCTCCTCAAGTGCGTTGTCCTACCCGCGCGTCTATTTCGCTCTAACAGCATGCTCAAGGATGAACCCAATGCCCCTCCCTTGCATCTTAACGGAGGCTCCATCCGCTTCGAGAACGTCACATTCGGATACCACCCCGACCGCCCCATCTTCCGCGACCTCTCCTTCACCGTTCCCGCAGGCAAAAAAGTCGCCATCGTCGGACCCTCGGGATGCGGCAAGTCTACCGTCTTCCGGCTCCTTTACAGGTTCTACGACCCCGCCGCCGGGCGCATATTCATCGACGACCAGAACATCCACGAGGTGCGCATGGATAGTCTGAGGAAGGCGGTGGGCGTCGTGCCGCAGGACACGCCGCTATTCCATTCAGATATCATGCATAATATTAGATATGGAAGGCTGGATGCGGGGGATGAGGAGGTGAGGGAGGCGGCGGTTAAGGCGAATGTGCATGGGACGATTGAGAAGCTGCCGGAGGGGTATAAGACGCAGGTGGGCGAGAGGGGGTTGATGATTAGTGGGGGGGAGAAGCAGCGGTTGGCAGTTGCGAGGGTGTTGTTGAAGGATCCACCAATTTTGTTCTTTGATGAGGCGGTGAGTGTTCTACGCACGTGCTTTGTTTTGAGGAGGCTGATAGATGGTAGACGTCGGCACTGGATGCACATACAGAGTCGGAGTTGATGAAGAATATCAACAGCACGCTGTTGGATAAGGCTCGTACGAGTATATTCATTGCTCATCGCCTAAAGACGGTTGTTGAAGCTGGTGTGTGTTTCTGTCTGCTTACCTATCCTCATTGCTAAAACGATGCCTGTTAGATCTTATCATCGTCATGAAAGACGGCTATGTGGTCGAACAGGGTACTCACGATGAGTTGTTGAAGCAAAAGGGCCTGTATTACAGCATGTGGCAACAGCAGGCATCATTGGAAGGACTCAATGCTGAGACTACAGAGGACCTGACGGCATAGGTTGTATATAGGGATTCTAATTTCTAATGGTATTGTTGAATTATAAGTAACGTATTCTAAATAAGAAGGGGTACACTGGAGAGAGCTACGCTAAAGCATTCCTTTGACCATTCTGACGATGGCTTTCGTCCAAAATCGGACGTGTCTCTGGGCGCCCTTCCAGTCAGTGGCGTAGACTTTTAGTTCTACAATCTCGTCTTTTAATTGGTTCCTAATGACCATTTCATGAGAGTCGATGTCCGCTTCTGCTTCAGTTTTTGTTGTGGACGGAACGACCATGATGAAGGATAGCTCTGTATCGATGTGGGCGGAACGAGAGTTGAGGTTTGTTGAGCCAAATAGTGTGAGAATCGGGGTAGAATCGGGGGAGGGGGAAACCCAGATGCCTGATAATGAAGTTGGTACTGAAAGCGAGAAAAGAAATAAAACCAGGCGTACCTTTGGCGTGATACGTCCATCCGTCCCTTTCCCACTCTGTTAGCTGGACTCCAGTTCCTTCGTTCCAGAGGCGACCCGCCCGCTTGACGACTGCCATGAACCGTTGCTCTAGTAATGTATAACCCTCTGGAATGCGTCCTGAGATTCCTTTTGACCCAAAGAACCCATTAGCCTGATCAGATGGTGAGTGATTGGCAGGTCAAGGACAAGAGGAAACACATACTTTCGGGCTTGCAACGATGATTTTGGTGGAAATGTTGTTAGTGAGGACGAGGTTTTGATATGGTTCGTAAAGGCCGAAATAACCGCTTGTGAGATCAATAAGAGGTTGGCCTTCTTTTGAGTGTTGGAGACTGGTTTGTAAGGTCCGGAAGAGGAGGGCGAGAGCTGATTCTTCTTCGCGAACGCTGAATTGGCCTGCTTGGATTATAGGGAAGAGAAGAACGTCGGTGGGGCATGCGCTGCTCTTTGTTGACACTAGAGTACTCTCGTCCTCGGATAGCTGTAATTGGTGCGTTTGGTGTTGAGATGATTGGAAGGTGGATAACGCTGTCTGCGCTTTTGCGTGGATTTTGTGGGGGTGGGTTTTAGGGTCAGGCCATTGGAGGAAGTACCCTTCGTGTTGGTAAGAGTAAGGTGCGGGGCCCTGGATGGTGGATAAGTGATAGGAAAAGGTGGAGATGGTTTGCAGAAAGTTGAAGCAATACTGGGCGAGCGTAGGTTGGTTTATGAAGTGGATGTAGCGGTCTTGACGGTTCGTGAAGTAGGATTTGTTTAGATTGGCTCTAGTAAGAGATGAGGAATTATGAGATTCAGATGCGAGGAAACAACGTACCCGCTTATGATTATTTCGTCGTCGACGCCATAGATTTTTGCATGCCATGTGCCCCAGCCTTCGTTGAATCGTGGAGGGACCATTTTCGCGAGGAGCCCTCGAAGACTTGGACTTCTGAACATGGAAATGTTGACGCGGTCGGGGAATTCCTGTAGCAGTGGTAGGAGTATTTTGGCCGTGGAGGATGCTCCAGGACGCGTTGACCTGTTCAAGTCTAGTTGGAGATGAAGCTGGACAGATGTTTTTTTTTGTAGACGGGTCCTTATGGTTTCTATCTGTGGAATATATTAGTTGCAGAATGGTTGAATGAAGGAATTGACAGACCAGTTCTGACTCGGCTGAGCCTATGTAGAGTGAGGATATGAATATGCGATGTTCTGCACGCCGAATCATGTCCTTTAGGTGGTATTAATTCAAGTTCTAGTCGTTCTGTGGATACTCACCAGCAAGAGAGTATAGAACTCTGCAGGCTCTTTCAATACGCGTATCATGTTCGAGGACACCGTAAAGGCCGGCTGAGTCTGTGCAAGTCCCGACGCGACATGACGGACAGAAGAGTGGACTGTATAAGTTGAGCGATACCGTCGAAACGACTGCGGGACATGTCTTCGAGCCAAGGACCCAAGCAGTTGTGAAGCAGCAAGCATAAGAGCAAATCCAAATCCCGCACAGCCACACTCATGGCTACCAGTCGACCTGGTCATCGTCGCGGCGCAACCCCAACATTGACGCCACAGTCAAAACCAGTCATATCTGTAGAAGAATGGGAATCAAAGGCACCTCTAGGAGACCTAGAAATTCAAAGTATTGCTATGATTAAGGCTGCCAGCGAAGATATACCCTTGCCCTTCAAAGTGAGCCTACATACACACCTCTATCTACTTTCAATTTATCGTCTTGTACAGTTTACCTCAGATGAGGTAGGGCCCTCTCGCCCCTCTACTCCTTTGGCACTGCAGCGGAATAGGCCTGCGCCAAATTCTTCCCGTCCCAACACTCCTCTGTCTGGTACTACCCGTTCCAACACCCACGCGCTTCACCCCAAACAACCAATCCAGACCCCTGAACAATTCTATGACTGGTTTGCCCTCATTGACAGGTCCGTTGCCCATAGTCAGGAAGCCCACTTTCGTGCACATGTCGCGAACGTGTCAGAACATCTCGATGCGTGTAATTTGCTCATCGAAAAGATTGATCTCGTCGACCATCAAGTCGAGGCAATGCTAGAGGGCTGGAGAGGAGTAGAAGAGGGCGGAAAGAGCCTCAAGGATGCTTGTGAGAAGCTGCTGGAAGAACGCGTACGTGGTTCCCCATTCTCGTTGTCACAGGTCGCTTACAATCGGAGTAGGATAAACTCCTTGGATTGACGGAAGAGATTGGCATTCGTCTAGAGTATTTCCAAGAGCTTGAGCATGCGACGAGGATGCTGAACCACCCCGGCGAATCTCTCGTTCTTCAAACAGATTTCCTTTACATGGTGGAGCGCGTCGATATCTGTATAGATTACCTCAAAGCTCATGTCTGTCTTATCTGTGATTTTGCTTAGTATATTTTGTCTGACCCGACCTACAGCGACACTTCCGAGAAGCAGAAATATACCTTTTCCGATATCAGCAATGTATGACCCGGGCAATGACTCTCATCAAAATGTATTTCGTTGGATCTCTTCGCGCCCTTTCGGTAGACGTCTCAAAGCGCCTGAATGAAAAGGCAAGTCTATGCCACTAGTTCATCTCCTGCTATTGACGAATACATTGGCTGCAGGACGTATCACCCACCGCACAGATGCATCTTCTGTACACTCGCTTCAAAACAGTTTCATCCCAGCTCCTTCCGTTGCTAAGCGAACTAGAACGCCGCGCTCGTTCCCATCCACAAGAACTGTCTGCTCTTCTGGACGAATGCCATACAGCCTACTTTTCTGCGCGCAAGTCGCTTCTCGTGGGCCGGATAACGGAAGAGATCAAGGGACTCGACCCTTCACGAACGGAGTTGGTAGAGTTGGTACGTATGGCCTCGAGCCTATTTCTGATCGGGTGCTAATCGACCATTCAGACACGAGCGGGGTGCAGTTATCTAAAACAGTTGTGTACTGATGAGTTTGAGCTATATCGCAGTTTCTTCACCTCTGGAGAGGAACAGTTATAGTGCGTCGTGCCGGATATAACGAGGCTCATATTGCTGAAAGATTCTTCGACAGCCAATACTTGGAGAACCTTTGTGATCATCTCTACGACGATCTGCGCCCTCGCATCTTGCATGAGCCACGTTTGACCGCTCTTTGCGAGGTCTGCACCGTTCTACAGGCCCTCATGGTGCTGGATGTGTCTGTTGACGCCGATGACGAGGAGGATGGTTTGGAACCACGTCAGGAGGACGAGCTCGCCTTGGACCTTGATGCTGTGGGCAGTGCCCGCAAGGTTCACGGTCTTGGAAAACTCCATATCAGTCATCTATTGCAGATGGTCTTGCAAGATGCGCAGACGAGACTCTTTTTCAAGGCACAGAGTGTCATTCAGTCTGATATCAGATATTATGTGCCGCAACCTCAGGACCTAGCTTATCCAGACATCCTTGTTGGTGAGTTGGGTTATGTGTTTGTGGTGGGTGCTGAGTGGGAACTGATGTATGGGCCGTTGAAGATGCTGGCAAATCTGCAGCTGGGACTCCGATGCAGGAGAAAGCTAGTGTTAGCGAGTTGTTCAGGTCACCAGCTACTGAGAGCCAGGATACGTGGTATCCGACTCTTCGCAAGACCGTCTGGGTTCTCTCGCAGTTACACGACTTTGTCAAGGTATCATTTAACCTCATTTATCCGCGCTTGTGGACTCACGCATTCGTTCTTTAGCCCGCTATCTTTGAAGATATCGCGCAAGAAGCAATCAGCCTATGCCGACAGTCCCTCGTTGCGGCCTCTGAACTCATGCGTGTCAAGACGCCGTTGGATTCCCAACTCTTCTTGGCGAGGCATTTATTACTCTTGAAGGAGGTGACCCAGAATCTGGATTTGGCACACCACGAAGGAGAATCTAGTAGTGGTGGCGTGAGGGATTATGTAGGGATGACTGGTGAGTGACGTAGGCTTCGTTTGGAACCAATTTATTCATGTTGTTTCATAGATACGCTAGCTTCAATGTTGAGTAGGACGACTTCGTTGCTTCCGGACGCCCTTTTTGCCTCTCTGGGCATGCCTCGTGCGGACGAGAGCATACAGGAAGCGAAACAGGTAGGTCAATTTGGAATCGACTAGCCCTATTTTGATATTTGTTCAGGGCATTGATCATGAGCTACGTCGGGCGTGCGAGGAGGTCTTAACCCTCTGCACGGATCCTGTCATTCAGCCGTTACACGATTGGATAATTGCCCCGGCATTGCAGAATGTCAGTCCATCAGAATCTGGCATCATACCTCCGCAAACCCAGAACTTCAAAAACCCCGCTAGTGCTGTTGTTGCTGCGTTCGAACGTTCATGTACGACAGAGCTTCGCGCTCATGCTGGGCGGTTGCGGCTGTATCTTGAAGATTCCAGGACAGTGACCGCGCGCGTTCTCCTGGAGCATGTTCGGGAGCGCGTGGGAGATGCATATGAGGCTTTCTGGGAGGCGGCTGGTTCTGGAAGGAGTGCGGGAGATGTGATGAGCGTGCCTGTTGTTCGAGCATTGTTGATTGATGTATGCATGTAATTTTTGAGATTTTGATTAGGGTTTAGAATGGCATGGACTGCATGAAGTATTACCCTTGTTGCGTCACGAAGTATGCCCGTGTAGCTCAGTGGTAGAGCATTGTACTTATGAGGATAACTAACTACATTATGGCATGCAAGGGTCCCGAGTTCAATCCTCGGCGTGGGCATGTTTTTAGTTATGTAACTCCAATGCTAAGCAACCCTCTGTATGGTGTGAAGTGCAAACAGGGCCACCTCAACTGAGATGTATTGGCAAAGATGGGCTTTATGTACACTATAAAGTCAGGAAGAGTGCTGTATTTTACACTCCTCCCCATATTTGGCTTGTAGTCCACTGGACTACCCAAAGTCCATATGAAGTCCACTGAAGTCTGAGCAGAGTTCACTGGAGTAAATAATTGTCCATTTTGTTAGAATCCTATACTGAGTGTAGTAGACACACTAATCAATGATCTAAGTTGAGACAATAGAATCAGAACTATGGTACAGTCAGTAATGTTGTCATATAAGTAAAAATGTAAGTGGCTCACCCTCAGTTCAATATAAGTAACTGAGGGTGTTGTATGTAAAGTGTTTGTATATATGTAAGTAAGTAAAGTAGTCCATGCATAAGTACTGGTCCATGTGCATCTTGTTCTCTTATGTGAGTTGGTCACAGTGCTTATTGTTCAACAAGAAGTGTGTTGTTGTGATCCCCTCAAATTGATACAGTGATCATTCCAACACTCCTCACATAGAATTGTGGCATTATTGAAGACCAAGCATTGGTCAAAGGTGTATTAGATAGCTAGGAGTGTATACAAACATAACTACTCACCTGGAAAAGGGGAATTCAAAGAAAATAAGTCTAGGGAATCCCAATGCCAGGAGTGGACACTTCTAGGGCCTCAGAAGCATGGGAAACAACTGTATAGTACACAAAAGCCACCATCAAACTCTAAAAAACTCCGGAAATTGCCAGAGGCCTGAGAAGTGATTACTAAATAATGACAAATCATGAAACTCTGGAAATTGCCAGAGTCATCAAACTCTGATAACTGCTAGAGATAACTAAATAAATGAATGATTAAAAGGAAAGGAAATAAGTGAAATTAAATAGAGAGGAAAGAAGAATAGGAGGAAAAGGATAGTCCCCTTACATCACCCCCCCTCTAGAATGCAGCATCTTGATGCACTGAGTGGTGACATGGCCAAGTTGAATGGAAGAGGGCAGGAAAAAGGGTGTAGAGTCCTCGAATGGCCTTTGGAGCATTAGGATGTGCTTGATAGAATTCTCTGACCAGAGCAGGTGCATGTATGCCTTCTGAAGGCTCTCAGGATGCTTCCTCATAACCATATCCCTTCCACTTGACTTTGAACTGAAGTTTATGGCAGAAGATGTGACTGTCCAAGACAGCCTCCACTTCATACTCTGCCTCATCATCCACAATGATGGTGGAGGAGGAGGTTGAGCTTGACATCCAGGAATGGGGTCTGTGACAGCAGGCAGAAGTTTAACCACATGGAAGACTGGGTGGATATTCTTCATGGCATGAGGGAGGCAAAGGCAGTAGGCCAGGGTTTCAACTGGCCTCTTCACCATATAAGGGCCCAAATACCTGTGTAAAAGCTTCTTGAATGATCATGTGGTATGAATATCCTCTGCATCTAAATAGACTTTATCTCCAGGCTGATACTTAGATGCTGATGTGCATCACTAGTTGTAGTATTGAGCCATGTCATCCTTGGCCTTGGCTAGTGCTGCCTTAGCTTTCTCCTGGGTCATCTTCATGTGATCCACAAATTCATTCACTGACTCATTCTGAGAAGGGCAAAGTTGAGGTTCAAAGTCCATGCATGGATGACATCCAGTATCAAGCATGAAGGGAGTGGCCTGTGTGGCAGAGTGAACATGATTGTTGTACTGAAACTCAGTATCTGGAAGAAGCTCATCCCAGTCATCCTGTCACTCATTACAGAAGACATGCAAGAATTGCTCCAGTTCTTGATTGTCATGCTCTGTCTGGCCATCAGTCTGAGGATGATAGGCAGTGGATGCTTGCATCTTGATGCCCAAGAGCTGATAAAGCTCACAAGTGAACTCAGCAATGAACTGTGGGCCATGGTCAGAGAGGAAGGCATCAGAGAAGCCATGAAGCTTCCAGACATTCTTCTTGTAAAGATTGGCTGCACCTAGTGCTATGCATGTAGTGTGAGTAGGGATGAAGTGTGCTCTTTTGCCAATACTGTCCATTGCAACTAGAATAGCATCATAGCCATGAGCATCAGGAAGCTCTGAGATAAAGTCCACAGAGACCACACTCCACTGATCATTGGGAATGGGGAATGGGTGAAGCTCACCTATTGGTGCACAATACTGAGGCTTTGTCCAAAGGCACATGTCACAGGTGCTTGTATAAGTACCAATATAATGTGACATTTGGGGCCACCAGTAATTATGAAAGACAAGCTCTAATGTCTTCCAACAACCTGGATGGCCTGTAATCTTGGAGTCATGATGTTGCTCAATAATGTGGCGATGAAGCTCTGGATCCTTGGGAACATAGATTCGACCATGGAAGGTAAGAATACCATTCTCCATTTGCCATTCATCACTGTGCACTGACTTGACTCCAGCATGATGACCATCCTTGAGTGCCTTTGCTGCCTTGGCAACAAGATCCTCCTGAAGGCCATCATATTTCCCTTTCAGATGTCCTTCAGGATTTCTGCCTCTTCACCATGAAGAACTAGTCCTTCCAGAGCATGAATTGCAAAGAGTTCTGGATGGAGCAAAACAATGTTGGTGTTGTCATCTGCTCCAGTACCATGATCAGCTCTTTGTAAAAGTGCATCTGGCTTGCTCATACTCTGTCCAGGTTTATGGTGCAGTGAGAAGTCAAAGTTGGCCAGATACAAGGACCATCGAGCTTGGTGACAATTGAGCTTCTTTGCCATTCTGAAGTACTCAAGGTTCTTGCTGTCCAGACTTCAAACTTGTGCTATGCACCCTCAAGGAAATGCCGCCATTCCTCAAAGGAACAAATGATAACAAGCATTTCCTTATTATGGATCTTATAGTTGCATTCTACTGCATTAAGGCTCTTGGAGTAGAATGCAACTGGGTACCATTTGCCATCCTCCTTGTGCTGGGACAAGACAGCACCAGTAGCAAAGTCTGAACTGTCTGCCTCAACACAAAAAGGGGTATTGTCATCTGGGAAGACAAGGACTGGCTCTGAAGTGATGGCACCCTTGAGGGCACTGAAAGCAGCCTGCTGCTCCTCTTTCCACTGTCATGCCCAATCCTTAATAATGAGGTTAAAGAGAGGATGTGCATGATGAGAGAAACCATTGGTAGAAGTTGGTGAAGCCTAAAAATGTTTGCACCTCCTGTTCTGGGGCACTGGCCACTCTGCCACACCAGCTACCTTGACTGGGTCCATCTCAGCCATGCCTTAAGAAATGATCAGTCCCAGGTACTTGACCCAAGTTTGCTCAAACTCACATTTCTCTGGCTTGAGATAGAGCTGGTGATGGCATAGGCATTCTAAGACAATGTGTGTGATGTGACGATGTTCCTCAAGAGTCTTTGTATAAATGAGGATATCATCAAGATACACACAGACAACACCTTCTGCAATGAGGTCATGGAAGATGTCATTCATCATAATCTGGAAAGTGGCCAGGCTATTGGTGAGTCCAAAGAACATGACCAAGGGTTCAAAGAGTTCATGGTTAGTGTGAAATGCAGCCTTCCACTCATCACCTTCTTTGATGTGCACATTGTTGTAGCCCCAGCGGACATCCAACTTAGTGAAGTAGCATGCACCATGGAGGTTATTGATGAGTTCAGAGATGAGTGGGAGTGGGTAGTGATTCTTCACTGTCATGGCATTCAGGGCATGATAATCTTGGACCAGATGCATCCTTCTTCTTAATAAAGAAGACAGGAAAAGTCATGGGAGACTTTGAGGGTCTAATCTGGCTAGAGTCAAGATTCTCCTGTAAGAACACATCCAGCTCATTCTGCTCCTTAGGTGCAAGTGGATATACCTTGCAGCTGGATAGTTTAGCACTAGGGGTGAGTTCAATTGCATGATTCCATTGCTTGCACTCTGGCAATAAATCAAATGACACCTTGGAGAAGACATCCTCAAAGTGGTGGAGGTGGTTGGGTAACCACATTGCAAAAAGACTTGGGGGCAGAATTTGCTGCAAAAGCCTCAGCAAGATACTAAGAAGTAGTCTGACTGGCATGAATCTCTTCAGCAGTTGGGGGGGTGTAGAGAGTAGTAGCAAAGATATGATCACCTTCTAGTATGGCTTCATCTGGGAACTCTGAGTCCAGGGCACTGCCAAATCCATCTTCCAGCCCTTCATCCTGCTGAGGATCACTCCTTACCTCTGTAACATCCTCATAAGGGGCCTTCTTACAAGGGAATGCCAAAGAGGGAGGACTCAACAAGTCAAGATCAGAAAATGGAATATGGCTGGCATGACAGGCATGGATAGCTGCATGCTCATGGACTAGAGCTTTGTGCTCTGCTTGGGCCTCTGCTGCACAGGTGGCACAGCAGCGAGGATAGCAGCTCATCTTCATCTCACCCTTAGCTCAATCAATCTCAGGGTTATGCTCCTAGAGCCATGTGAACCCCAAAATCATATCCTGTTTGCCAAGGCTGGTGATAGCAAAGATAGCATGCTCTGCATAGTTCTTGTAGCAAAGCACAAGACCCACCACAGAACAGATTAATCCAGCATCATTGAGGGTGCCATCAATGTTGTAGACAGGAATGGGGTGGAGTGGGCATGTGGTGAGCCAGTGGCATTCAACATAGCCAGTGTCAAGAAATAATCTTGTTACACCACTGTCTAGCAGTGCCTTGACACAGATTTCCTGAGTGTCAGTGGTCTCCAGCTCTACATCCAAAGACAGAGAGTTGAGAGATGGAGTGGAGGCCACAATGTAGCATTGAGAAAGACAACATTCCCACTGAGGAATCCAAGTGTGAATGCAAGGAGGGGCAGAGGAAACAGGAGGAGGGTTGTGTATGTCAACTAGAACACTTAAGATTTCACACTGAGAGTCCTTCAAGGAAGATGAAACGAATGGTGTAAAATAATTTGTGTTAGACAATGAGGGTGTATTGGTCATCTGTTGTGCAACTAAACATCCTCTGTCTCTTGAGGTGCCTCAGACAAAACAGCTTTAGGAGGAGTTTCATGACAAGTTTTATCCTATTGACCCTGCTAAGTCTGCTGCTCTCTCTCTTTGTAACCGAGACCAGTATGATCAAGAGAAGCATACCATTGATGAGTACATTGATTCCTTCCATGCTCTGATAGAGCAAGCTGGCTATGCTGATAGTTGTTAGATCTGCCTCTCCTTTTGGGACAGTCTTCATCTGGAGGTCAGGTGTGAGCTTCATCACATTCAGCCTGGTAACACTTTTCCTTATGCTCAACCTGCATCTACAACCAAGTCTATCTTCCCAGTAACTACCACCTCCATCTCTGTACCTCACATTGCCCAGTTCCAATCTCTGCTGTCCCTAAGCCCCTTTTGCAAGATGTTCCCATGGACATTGATGGACTAGAGAAAGACTGTATATAACCTGATCAATCAACAGTACATTAGCACATGCTAATGTATGCATGCAATTTGTGGGTGGTAAGGTGCCAAATTCTGTATATAAAGGCTAAATGACAGTTGAACTATAATACTAGTGGATTAGACTTGACTGCTGTATGCTTGCCTCTTGTCAATGAGGTGCCATTGCATCTAACATCTGCTGTAGATGTGGACAGATAAGATACTGGGCCCACTCTTGCCTTTTTAGTCTTGATGTCTGATTCCTCTCTTTAGAAAGGGATTCCCTCATTGAGGAGCTCTTGACAGCCAAGGATGCAGCTGAAGATCC